>APFE030817497.1:7215-67521 GCA_000404065.3 Pinus taeda | reverse complement strand
AGCTGAAGTCGTCTACCTGTGTATACTTGATTCCAAGGTCTTGAGTTCCCTTCAAGTACCTTAGAACTCGTTTTGCAGTAGACCAATGTCCCTCACAAGGCTTTTGCATAAACCTGGAGAGGATTCCAACAACAAATGAAATGTCTGGTCTGGTAGTAGTGAGGTAGATGAGACTTCCTATAAGCTGTATGTACTTTGTTGCATCCTCAAATTCCTTTCCTTCAATAGATGTGAGCTTTAAGTTTTGTTCCATTGGAGTAGAAAGAGGATTGCATTCTGTCATGCCAAATCTGTTTAACCAATCTCCAATGTATTTCTTTTGAGAAAGAAATATGGATTTTGAATGTTGGGTTACTTCAATGCCAAGATAGTAATGAACATAGCCAAAATCAGTCATTTCAAAGTTTTTTCCTAATTCTTTCTTTATGGATGCAATATAACTTTCATGTTCCCTGTCATTAAAAGATCATCTACATATACCACAAGATATACAACTGTTTTTCCAACTTTCTTGACAAATAAAGTTGCATCATCAAGATCAAAATGATTGAAGTTGAGTTTCAGAAGATGCTCAGTTAGCTTTTCATACCGGGCTCGTGGTGCTTGTTTGAGGCCATACAAGGACTTCACAAGTTTGCATACTTTATGTTCATGTCCTTTCACATCAAATCCTTCAGGCTGGGACATAAAAACATTTTCTTTTAGATCTCCATTCAAGAAGGCAGTTTTTACATCCATTTGATGAACTTTCCAACCGTTCTGAGCTGCTAGTGCAAAGAATGTCCGGATGGTGGCCCATTTTGCTGTGGGGGCAAAAGTTTCCTCATAATCGACCCCTTCCTTCTGTGCAAAGCCTTTTGCCACAAGCCTAGCTTTGTGCTTGTCAAGTGAGCCATCAGCTTTGTACTTGTTCTTGTAGACCCACTTGCAGCCAATTGGTTTGGTTCCAAATGGGGGATCAACCAGCTTCCAAGTGCCGTTCTTTATGACGGCATCATACTCCTTTTGCATTGCTTCTTTCCATTCATCATGAGAAGCAACTTCTTTAAAGGAAGTTGGTTCAAAATCTATAGACAAGTTCAATTCACAATCATAAGAAACATCCATATCAACAGGTGAATTAGAGTCATCTACATCACCTCCATTTTGTCGGTTTGAATTTCTGGTTCCTGTTTTTCCAATTTCATCAGGATGAACACTTTCAAGTGTCTTTGTCAGCCACTTTGGGGGACCTTTCTGAGATGGTCCAGGCTGCTCTGTTGATTGAGTTGGGACTGAATCAAGATTGAGTCTCCCAATTCTATCAATTACATCACTTAAAGCATCATCCGTTGTTGGAGTTTCAGTCGGGGGAGAGTATTCTTCAGAAGAAGATTCCACATGTTGATCTAGTATAGGAATCCCCCCTTCAAGATGTGGAATCTGATTTTCAAATTCTTGAAATGATTTCGTTTTTGAGAATCTATCCAAGCGATCAAGTTGCCGCTCAACACATTGTCAGATTTGCATGATTCAAGAAAAATTACATCTCTAGATATAACAAACTTTTTATTTTCTTCATCATAGAGGCGGTATGCTTTGGAGGTATTTGAATACCCCAAGAAAATACACTTTCGACTTCTAGCACCAAGTTTGTTTCTATGTACCTTTGGTATCAAAGCATAACAGGTGGAACCAAAAATCCTGAGATGTTTTACCGAAGGAACATGTCCATACCACAATTCATAAGGAGTCTTGTTTCTTATAGCACTAGATGGACATCTATTCTTTATATATGCAGCACATAGAACAGCATCAGCCCAAAACATTATCTTTACATTTTTGAAAAAAAGCATGGATCGTACCATATTCAAAATTGTTCTGTTCATTCTTTCAGCTACACCATTCTGTTGGGGATTATAAGGAACAGTTGTTTGATGTTTAATCCCATGTTGGCGAAGATATTGTTCAAATTCATTTGATGTATATTTTTTTCCATTATCAGTGCGAATAGACCCAATATGAGATTGTGCATCATTTTCAATCCATTTATGAAATTTCTTGAATGTTAGGAAAGCATCAGATTTGTTCTTCAATAAATAAACCCAACACATTCTGGTGTAGTCATCAATAAATGTCATGATATATTTATTTCCATTTGCAGAAGGAACATGCATTGGACCATATAAATCTGAATGAATAAGTTCAAGCTTCCTATGTGCTCTTGAATGTGAGTCATGAAAGGACTGTTTGCTATGCTTTCCTAGAATGCAAGCATCACATTGCTTAAGAATTGTAGGCAAACCAGCAACACCATTTTTCTTCAATAAGCGGAGACTGTCATAGTTTAAATGTCCAAATCTAGCATGCCATAATAGACTTGATGGAAGTGTACCTTCTTCATGATGAGAAATATATGAGAAATGTTGTGCATGAGCAGATGTTCTTTGCAATTTGAAAAGTCTTTCTTCTTCTATTCCCCTCATGACAAGTGAGTGATCAGATGCTTTTCTCACCTCAAGCATATGAATGGAGTGACCTTGCTGGCGGATGTGGACCAAGGACAGCAAGTTTCTCTTGAGCTGTGGGAGATATAAAACATGATTAAGAAGAAAGTCTGAGAGACTAGGCAGTTTAAGCCTGATTGTGCCAAGCCCTGATGGCTTGATTTTTGACTGATCTGCAAAGTATACTACTCCATCAACATTGTCAGTGAAATCTTCAAAAAAATCTTTTCTATGAGTCATGTGACAGGTTGCTCCTGAATCAAGCAACCAATCATTTTTCAAGGAAGCAAGTGAAGCATTAAACAAATCTTCATTTACTCCAATGTTACATTGTGCCTCAACATAGTGAGCGGATTTAGGTGCTTTACCTTTGTCTATCATCAGTTTTACCTTTCTGTTGGTTTCTTCTCTGCTCAATTTTGTCCCATGGTAGCTTGCATGTAGAGGCATCATGTGATCCATTTCTTTTGCAACGAATACAATGTAAATCTGCCTTTTCTCCTTGAGAATGTCTGCCCCCCCTGCCTCTGAAGTATCTTCCTCTTCCTCTTTGTCCACCCTCTTCCTCTTGTAGAATCTTGAACAGGATGCTTTTCTTTATGAGCAAGGCACACAGTCTCTTCAGAAGACTCATGGGTTGTCTTCTTTCCAAAAGCTTTCTCTCTTTCAACAAACTTTTTTCACAAGAGAGTCAAAGGTTATATCTTTGAGATTTCCATTTGCTTGCAAAGACTCAAGATAATTGGAGTAAGTAGGATAAAGTGCCTTGAGGAAAGCAATAAGAGGGATATCCAATTCAACCTTAGTGGATTTGATATCATGCATTATCTTTATTTCAGATGCAAGAGCAAGAGGATCATTATTTTGCAGTTCAAGAGTGAAGATTTTAATCATAAGTTGGACGACTTCAAGTGCAGAATGTGAGTCATAGAGTTCTTTCAGCTTTTGTAAAGCTTCAAAGGCAGATGAATATGATTAAATGTGGCGACTCACCTCCTTATTTACAGATGTTGCGATTAATGCATACGCTTTGTTGTTCTTGTTTTCCCAGATGGCGAGCTCTTTTTCTGATGTAGGCTTTTCTGGGTCACTGTCTCCTTCTCCGACACACACTCCTTTCCACAACTCATTGAAGATGAGGGTGTGTTGTATCATTCGGGACCAGTCCGGATAGTTCTCCTTTCCAGTGAGAACTATTCCTATCATAGAGATGATTGAATGCATTCTGTAAAAGATTACTTCTGCTGATATATAAAAAAAAAAACTTTTGCTGATAGACTAATACTTCTGATGGCAAAAAAAAATTGTTCTTATGAAGAAAAAACGTATGCTACTATACAGTCAAATTTTCTCAAAGGGGAGAAAACATAAACACTGCCACTCTAAGCTTTAAGGTAACTTAAACCGAAGAAGCATCGCTCGCATTCATAGATTGATGACATATGAGAATGAGATTTATTCTCTGAAATTTTAACTGGACCACAATTTCAGCACAGAACAACACTGTATCCAGTTTACCATTCTTCTCAATCCCCAGCATCCAAGTTTGATAAATTATTCCCATTACAGATGTAAATATATTATAAAACTGAGACACAGAAAGATAGGCAATGTATAGCACTGTAACAAAGTACAGGCTACAACCAACTGATCCAGATTCCACAGTGTGCACTGCTCGGCCATTGATCCATTTCTAGCCTATTCTATGCTCGGATAAGAATAAATCCAGTGTTGGTTATCTAATAATGAAGATCGCATGCACTATTATAATACAGTGGCTATGGCTAACATCGCTTGCAAGTAATTAATGGAGGAATCCGTAGACATACACATTGTATGTCAAACCAGCGCGCCAGTATATATACATTATAGTAACACGCAATGTAGCTGCAACAGGTTTCTTCAATGCCACACAAGGATATATGTAATCACTACGAATTATATACCCACGCAGCACAGCGTTTCAAATATGGTGACATATCCATATCAGACAGCGTTTTTAAATATCGACTATTAAATATCAGACATCGTTTTTTTTTTAAATATCAGACAGCATTTCATATCCTGCTCATATCAGACAGTATCGGATACCAAACAACGTTTCATATCCCGCTCATATCAGACAACATTTCAAATACGGATACCAGATAGCGTTTTTTTTTTAATATCATCCCAAGCACAATAGATTTCAAAACAGTGTTACCAGGCTCGTGATGCTCCGATACAGACAGTGTTTCAAACAAACAACGTTGTCGCCATGTCAGGCAGCGTTACCAAAACAGACAGCGTTGTCAGGCAGCGTTTCCTTCAGGCGTTCAACAATTTTGCTGCGTTTAGGCAAAGGAATAGTCGAACCAACCCATGCGTTAAACAAGGAATGTCAGGGAATGGACAGAGGAGCAGAAGGCAAGCAGTGGACAGAGGAGTTACAAGGCAAGGTTAAAAAAAGAACCTGGGACCTGTGCTCTGATTCCATGTCAAGTCAGGAGTAACTCCAGGAAAACTAATTCATTTATTCCATTAGGCAGCTATCTATTATATACATGAATGTGATCGTTCAGTTCATCTTCTTGATGACTGTTCACATTCAATTCTCCCAATCGCTGAGGATTAGGTGTCAACACTACCTCCTCCTACCAACTCCTGCTAGAGTAGGCTAATCACCCTGTGACTCCACACACAGTCAATATGCCAAGACAACTCATGAAATATATCTGCTCCCCTGTCAAACCATCATGTCACTAGTGTTGTCAGGGGCTCTAATGGAGATTTGAAAATGTATGTGTGCCCAAAAATCAAATCCATCACGCAGCTACTACTACCATCACCTACCGGCTCTATGATGTGATGGGAAATCCCACCTGGATCCCAACAACAGTTTGGCCCTCAAATCCCTCTAGTAATCCATGGCCTTTGATGAAATGTGGCCATGGATGTATCCAACTGCCTAGCCTACTCCATCGGGTACCAGCGCAGTACCTCTTGCCATCCAATCCTAAAGGAGGGATCGAATGTACAATCCCTTGTGGAAGGAACAAGCCCTCCAAGCTGATGGTTGTCATAGTTAGCTCATGTCGCTCAGTGTTGCTAACCTGATCATCCCCTCGGGTATGTCTAGACAACACTGCCTCCCTCAATCCAATGTGTAAGGGTTTGTTAATAACGTTGTAGATCCTGTCAATGTGCCTCTGAAATGCACTGTGCTAAAATCCCAACGTGTGGTCTCAATGTTGCCCATCATCAATGGCTAGCCGAAAGGATGGCTGCACATCCTCCTCCATCATGGACTCAACATGAGCCTCCAATTGCTCCTCCATAGACAACCCAACATGCAAGACATGCTCGCCAGTTAGCTGCAGGGGATTGTCGTCCAGTAATTCTGGATAGATTTAGATGCCTCTGTACCTATTGGTTCCTCATCAACAGTGGAGATGTCCCCCGGCACCTCATCAACCTGTGGTGCGTTGCTATCTATTGAGCACTCAGTCACAACCCCGAATACCTTATCAATGGATACCTCAACAATAGATGGCATCTGATCAACGAGTGTATGCTCAACTACCTCCTTGCCAACCATGGCCCCTTCATCTTTTGCCTTAATCCTCCACATCATCCCTGCATAATTCCACTGAATTCCCATTGATTTGTGCATGCCTCTTAATTCATAGAACTCCCAAAAAGAGAGGGACACTTGAATGCCATGTCCCAATGATTGGTATGCCCTCCAATTTGTTGCCAATAACTCCACATCAATTGCAACCATGTCTTGTCATCTTGATGCATTATCCATAATTTTGATCATGGTGGATTTGTTGTACAATTGATAATGGTCATGATTCTCAATTGTGGTATGAATTAGTTGTTTTCCCACATCAATCATCATTTGTTGCATCCTAATCACCTCATTCAAGGTTATTTCCATGTTGATTGATTTTAACCTTTCTTTGGATCCCATGAATTTTTTTATTTTATTTTTTTGTGTTGTCATAGAATGAAGGGTTTCCTATAGGCTGAGCCAAAATTATGGCTCTGATACCACTGTAATATTCCTAAAAAAATATTAAGTGAATAACATAAACATGCACTGTGACAACAACTAGGAAATTCAACACATTTGTAGGAAATCACAACACAAGAGAAAATGCACCAAAACTCAAAGCCATTTTATTTATTTCCGAGCAAATAGAGTACAAATGAGTATGGAAGAGTCACTTGGGCTTGCTACAACAAGAAAATCCCAACTTAGGTGATGATCAAGTTACCCAAATGTCAGATGAGCTCACCACCATGATTCTGCGCTAGCCTAGAAAATTATTGCCACTGCTGTTGTAGATTAACTAATATGTTGGCTCTCAAATATACTCCAAAATTTCTGCAAATTTAAATGTAGGCTCTTCACATCAGCTCCAACAAAACCCAGAAATATCTCGCTGACCCAAGTGGTGGAAATGGTCCTGAGGTAAATTGCGTCCTCCAATCATTTATATTGCTAACTATTGAATGGAACTAGGAATTCTACTCTCATAAGTGCTCAGAAAATTCTATAAATAATCCTAGCCTTTTATAAAATTAATTCTATAAAATTAATTTCACCAAACCCACAAAAACCCAGAAAGGGTTTGGGTTGAATCCACCGACCTGTGGTGACCCCCCACAAGTGTAAATTGCTTGATTATGCCAGAAAACGCCCTACAATTTAGATATTGTTGAATTTAGCTCAAATCTCCCACCAAGAAATCCTCCCTAACTCCTACAAATTTCTCCCCTCAATCACCAAGCAATTCCCAGCTCGAATGCTCCCCAAATTCTAAATCTCTGCAAGTTCACAGAAGTTGCCAGTAAACCCCTGCACAAGGCCTAGAATAGATAAATTCAGTCCTCCAAAATGCAACACTCTTGGCAAAGTAAATCCCTAAGGAAAACTTCATCCTCCCTATAGATAAATCTCTGCAAATTTTCTTGCCAAAACTCCATTGTCTACTAGCTTCTCTTAGCCCCTTCGAATTTCCTTCTGTGCCCGAAGAGAAGCACACTCCAGTTAGAAATGGTATCCAATGTAGCTCCTAGAGAAGCCCTAAGATGGACTCCTTACTCTTCTAAGGTGACACTCGAAGTTTACTAAAGGTAGAGGTGGAATTCCGCTTGCTAAGCAACACTTCTCTTCTTGTGCTAAACAATACCAAAGAGAGATGAAAGGTGAAATGTAATGGAAGATCATTAGCAAATGAGTCCATCCTCCTTTTATAATTTCTCCCCATGCTTCTAGACTCTTTTTTAGTTATTATTTTATTGGTGGGGGTCATTTTCCACTTATTTTTACCTCCATTTTAATAAAATAATAATTTTCCGCCAATCTCCAATAAAATAATACTTGCTACCTTTTTCCAAAATAATATTGCCCTTTTACTTAATATCAGCAAAATTGGGCAAAAATCTCATGCTCACAAAATTGGGGATATTACAATTTGTAGTGGGGATTTTGTGAATAAAAAGACTCCAAGCATTTAAATAATGGTGTTTTTTTCTTTGTCGAAAGTTACAACCCAGTGTGTGTGGCACCATATGTTCTAGGTGCATCACTAGAGAATTTTCCTTGCAAGTTTGCATTGTAAGAGTTGATCTGAGAGCTATAGAGGAGTAGCATTATAGAGGAGTAGCATTGTTACATTGAAGGAGGTAAATTGTACCTTCTTATTTCTTTCTCTAAAGGAATAGGAATTACATGCATTGGACATCCTTAGTGAGTAAAAGCATAGTTCCATTTCTTAGGCAAGGCAACTTCTAAATTAATTTGGTTGAGCTTCTCATAGAGAGTCCCTTCCCTTCATAAAACATATGATTTTTTATTAACCAAATTAGTGTTGTAGAATGAGCGACCTTGGCTACCTATAGCCCCTAATCCTTCACTAGAACCACCCTTTAAGGTTGCATGCATGACCTCCATAACCCAAGCAAATAAGGCACTCGTCATTCACCTTCATCCACCAGCCCCAAACCATCAAAATCCTCTTTCAATTTTCTTCTTTTACAGTCATAGGGATGCCCCTGTTGGTTAAGATTCTATTTTCCTTGACTTCAAGTGCAAAAGAAAATTGGTGAAATGACGATTACCAACCTTTTAGTTTCACAAAGTCATACCTAGGTGCTTGGGACTTTTACATTTTTGGATGATAGATTCAGTGGTAAAACTATGGATCCATTTTACTACATCTTTTCCAACTGCTTCAACCCGATTAACATCTTGCCTTTCTTCTGGAATGTGGAAGTTACTCTCTTCTTAAAATATAAACATGTGGAGTTGCACCCACCGTGCATGATATGACGGCTGGGGCGGATGGCTTTCACTCCCCCCAACCATGTTCGATTCCTGCAGAGGTCCCCCCTTCGGCGTTATGTGACGGCTTTGCCGTATCAGCCGGCTTCGGCCGTATTCTGACTGGCTTCGGCCATATTGTATGATTGTAAATGTGATTTTCCTGGTGAAAAAAAAAACATGTGGAGTTATTTTCACATCTCAAGTATCTTGGTTATGTTTTGGGGAGTTAAATCCCAGCATTCTATTCGTTGTGCCTTAACATATACAATGGTCATGAATTAAACTCTACTTCAACGCCATACAAGTAGGAAATTATAGAGGCTCATTTAAAATATATAAATTGGAAATTATTGCTTTTCTTAATCATCTATTTCATGTATTAGTTTGAATTATTTATCTTAATTATCCATGACCATAAGGTATATGCATCTCATCTGTTTATGTATTTAAATAACGTCTATAATGTTGATTTGTTTAAATTGATAGAATGCATGGACGGGAGGTTACATAGCTGGAACAAGTATAGCAAAGTCAGCATTATCCCACTGCTAGCACCAGTGCAAATGATGGCAATGACACTTTGTATAATATCTAAACCATAAGGAGGATCAGATTCTAACCAGCGAGAGACTTTCTTTAACTGTGGCGGGAAATTGTATAGCGAGATCCTAGTATTAGTCAAAGCTTACTCTTCACATATCTTCTCATTTGAAGGGAAAAAAACACCCTTTTTACAAAATTGCTGGTACAGTCAATAATGTATTAATTATTAGTATATTTTATCATTTTGTAAAAAATAAAACACTTTTTATTTTGTTGCCGCTTTAATCATATGAATCTTGTATTATATATTCAGATTCTGAAATCCTTTTATAATAATCCCGAGGGCTGAGGCGATAGACAAGAAAGATCTAGCTGGTGGAGCTGAGTAAATGAAGTATTATTTGTTAACCGTGGAAAGTAGTGTCCATAATATTGGCGATATTTGAAAATATTATGATATATTGTTGAGTAAATATTGCGGTATTTTTTGTTTTGAAAATGCAGTGATATCAGTAAAATATCACCCTATTTGAAAATATCGGTTATATTTAAAAATCTGAGAAAAAAAAAATATTATGTTTGTAAATATCTTAAATTCAAATAATTTAATAAGGAAATTTTAGTTTTTAAAATATATTATGATAATTGATAATTAATTAGTGTATATTTATCTTATTTTTAGATTTATCAAATATTGAGAGATATCAAATATTTTAAGATGCAAATAAGGTTTATACATCTAGTGATTTGATAGTGTCTCTCAACATATAAATGGATAGATAGATATTTATATTGATTTTTTTTTATTAATATGTTGTAAAATGTTGTGTCAACTCTATACTAAGTATTAAAGGAATTACAAAATTTCTTATACTTTAAATTAGAAAGTACTTATAAATAGAAGGAATTGCACGTCTTTCATCTTGAGCAACACTAATAAAATGTTTTAAATATAAGAATTTTTATTTTTATTTGCTTTATATGAGATATAGTGTATTTCTCTGGGTATCTCCATCTTGAATAACACACACAAGTATTTTAACAATAATAAATTTGTTCTTTTTTTTTTTTAACTTCATAATATATACATAGATCCATGTTAACATATGATCTATCAAATACGAAGAAGGATCAAATCTTTCTTCAAGTTTTACACTCTAAAAGAGATTTGTACCTCAAAATATTTGAGATTTGATCCCTATCAATACTTGATAAATCTAAAATTAACATGAATCTATACTAATAATAATTTAATTGATAAAATTATTTTAAAATGCCTAATCAAAATTTTCATTACAAACAATAATTTTAATGATTCAAAATTCCAATTATAAAGAATATATTATCACTTGAGTCAAATAACATCCTCTAACTTGCTACTCCCTAGTTATATTATATCCCCCATAAGAAATTGAAAAAGTATTTCTCTTCTAGAAAAAAAAACTATTTTTGAATTTATGTTAACTTAGATAATTATAGGTCATAGGTTAAATAATTATAGTTGCAATAGTCTAACTATACTTCTTTTTTGCCTTGAAAATCATGGAAATTCTAGCAATATTTTGATAAAATCCAGCGGGGATTTTTGTAAATCTAGGTTACAACTATCAAACTTCAAGATTTTGGATGACTCAAAGGTTTTTGATGGTGCTGAATCCATTTCTACCATCAAAAACATGATTCAAACACTGCTAGTGCAAGATTTCTTGAAATTTTTTTGCCCGGATTTCAGCATTTTTGGCCATCCAAGTAATTCCTTCACCTAGTTTTATTTTTCTCAATATTTTAATAATTAAGAGCATTTTTTAATCTTAAAATTAATTTAGATCATTTATAATAATTATATTTTTCAAAATAAATTTAAATAAAATTGATTATTTTAAAATGGTTAAGTTATAAGATCTTTGTACTATATTAAATTGAAAAGGCTAGTTTTCTTATTAATAATTAAAATAATAATAATAAATGAACAACACACTAATAAATTATTTTAATGGTAAGAATTTTTTATTTTTATTTGCATTTGCATTTGCTTTCTAATAAAAGAAATTGCAATGACTAGCACATTAATAAAATGTTTTAACCATAATTTCTTATTTTTTTCATTTACTTTAAATAATATATACATAGTCTATTTCTAGTGCGCTTACTCTCTATAGATAGGTATGTGCATTGAATATCATTTTGTTATTAATAAATTTTTTTTAAATATTACATGTTAATATTAAAATTACAAATTTCACACATATCCTAAATTACAAAGCATTTATCAATGGAAAGTATTTACTAATATTTTTAAATGCCACATATCATGCCTCATGAACTAATGTTGGCCAATTGTGTAAACTACGCATACTTGTCATAATGGAAAGTGAAGATATAAGAAACATTTCAATTTTAATTGCTTTATCTTTCTCTATATATGAAGTTATATAAATGTATGCTACTTAATATGGACATTGAAATAATGTATTTATTACTAGCACTAAAAATTTTGTTTATTATTATTATAATAGTTTTAAATACCATATGTCACAACACAAAATGAATTGCACATGTCCTTTGGACTAAGTTGCAATAAATAAAGTGTTTCTCTTCACAATAAATATTATTTTTAGATGTCATTTGTCAATTTTCCTTGTACTAAAAAGTAAAAAATAATTATACACGGCATTAGTAAGCTTTTACTTTTAATTACTTTGTCTCTATATAAAGTTGATGTAAAACTAAAATGGAAATTGAATTATTTTATTTATGACCAACATTTAAAGTGTTTTTTGTTATTACTTTTTTTTTAACTTGTTAATGTAATTATTTTTTTATTATTTTTAAATTTCATGTTATGGGACATCTCCCTTATATTGGGCTCTAAGGGTCAAAATTTAATAAAATTTCAATCAAATGTATTTTTGAATGCAACTCAAATTTCTAAAAATCTGTCATATTTTAGTTAAAATTAACCAAAAAAAATAGCATGAAAAATGTCATTCATATATATATCCTAAGAGATCACAGGTTCAAAACCAGAGCAAGGTAGAGTATGTATGCTTTGTTAGACTTAGCAGTCAAATCGTTGCATGGAGGTGGGTCCCTTATCCCACAAACAAGGGGGTCTCATACACCAATTTGGTGTCTGGCTTGGTTGTGACTTTAAAATTAGATGATAATAATAATAATATAGAGAGAGATCAAAATACATGAGGAAATATATCATCATAACTCTTAGGTTTTCAAATTGATCTTTCCTATACAAAATCAAAAATTTCCTCTCCAAAAGTACATTATTCATGCAAACAAAGGGAATTTTTTTAGAAATGAATACCTTTCAATAAAGCCCTAAAATAAAGAAAAAACTTACAGTACATACACTCCTAGTTTATGATGTAACTTGATGCTACATGACTTATCATTAAAATTATTACTAAGGAATGAAGTATTGTCTTAGCTAGCCATTAATCATCAATTCACCAAATTTCACATTGCATTCAGATTGGCACATCTATCTACTTCCTTAATATCTCATTGTATGTGCCTATAACTCATAATAGGGATATCTCTTGTTCCCTTAACAAGTTTTAAAAGATTATCCAAAAATTTATCTCTTGGAGATGAATGTTTAACTATGTGTTGAATGATACTAAGAGCCTCCCCAGGAAACCTAATTTTCTAGAGAATCCTTCCACTCTTGTTACCCATTTTTCAATTTAAATTTTAGTTGTTAAATTTTCCAATTAATAATATTTTATTTTATTGTTAAAAGTTGATATTTTCAAATTTAATGAGATATATAAAAAGATAAGGAGGTTATTAAAATAAAAATATCATATATTAAATAATTTTAATATTTCAAAATGATTATTGTTAGAGCTAAAGGAAAAAATTGATAGGATTCACTGTAAGTTGATGATTCTAACTAGTAGATCAACCAACATCTCCTCTTTGGATGAGGGTAGTGACTTGCCAGAGCAGATGCCTAGAGATTCTGTCTAGTCTTTTTTTTCTTCTCATGTTAATGTATGTCAAGGTCTAGCACGGCCAATTTGTTTTTATAAGCTTACAAAATGCTCTAGTTAGATGAGGTCTTAGCAACCTCAAGACTTTGAACCTCTATTGGTCTATTTTTCTTAGGAGAAAATGTGTTGGTCTATGTAATCCTCATTTAATGTAATTCAAAGTGTGTGTGTGAGAGATTATACATAAATTTGATATATTTTAATAGTTGGTGCAACCATATAAATTAAATGATTGGCTTCCATCAATCTATAATAAACATTAAAAGACACACATCCTTATATCTAAAGTTGCTAAAAAATAAAAAATCAATATTTAACTAGATTGTAACTTTATTATTATTATTATGTTATTAATAAAAGAAATTAAGATATAAGTTAAACGTATATACATGAAAAAAAAAATGTAACAAGCTTCTTAACCATGAGATTCACCCTCACTTCATCACAAAGATTCTTAATTTGTAAATAAGATTTGATATAATACCATGACTTATAATACCACATGCCCAGTGATATGCCCAAAAAACCATAACTCATTTCATATGACTTGTGTTCATATGTCACTTTTTTAATTAATGAAATTAATTAAAAGGGGAAAAAATGCATTACTACTTTCGAAATAAATTTCAGCGTTTGATTTGTGTAAACTACTAAGAATATTTCTAAAATATTCTATGGAAGTTAAATCTCTACCATCCATCAAATAATTATTGATAATTAAATTAAAATTTTGGAAGCCTATTCCAAAATAAACACGCCTATATTGGCATCAAAAACATATTTTTTTTTGTACAAGTAGGCGCTCTCCTTCCAAATATAGAAGAGATATTGTAATGTTAACATAAACATTTAGTCTATCAAAATAAAGGCATTAAATTAAAAATTAAAATTGGAGAGATCAAATTGTTTAAATTTATTTAAATCATTAGTTGTTTTTTGCCTCCAAATTTTAGCAACCCGAACTTTTACCAATCATATTCTTATGTAATATAGTCTATTCACACACACACACACGGTCTTATTAGGGATCTAATTTCTCAAGGTGCAAATCTCATAGATCCAAAAAAATCTAGACTAGTTAAAATTGTAGCATGATTTTACAAATTTATATAAAAAGGCTTATATGAAAATTTTTATCTTTTCACTGGACATATAACCATAACCAAGTTGAGAAGAGTTTAATTTTAATTTTAATTTTAAAAAATAAAATATTTCTGTATTTATTCAAATTATGTTTTTATTTTGATTTATCAATCTATGTGATTGATAATATCATCTTAAATCATATTGATTTATATTAAAAATATTTTTTACTAGGTTTCAAGAATGGTTGTTGTTGTTGATATTGGTTAAAATTTTATTTTCCTTAACCTAAAATGGAAAAGAAAATTAGTGAAATGACAATTACTAACCTTTTAGTTTCACAAAGTCATACCCAAGTGCTTAGAACTTTCACATTTTTGAACTTTTAGATTTTTGAATCGTACATTTTATAATAACACTATAGATCTTTTTATTACTAATAATAAATAAAATATTTCAATCCCTTATTTTATATTCACTGGGCTCTCTTTACTCTCACTCTATACTGCACAAAGTAAGCCTAATATCCCATAAAGATGTCCCTTGGTTAAAATTCTATTTTCCTTAATCTAAATTGCAAACTAGAAATAATAATTACCGACCTTTTAGTTTCACAAAGTCATACCTAGGTAATTGGGACTTTTACATTTTTGGAGGATAGATTTTGTGGTGACAGTATAAATGTTTTACTGCATCTTTTCCCAATCATACCTTGACAATTATTAATTTCTTGGGTTCATCACCAAATGGGCACCCAAGAAAACCATCAAACATAGACCTACAATGCTACTCTTTAAAAAGTCTAGCAAAACTTCAAAACCGCTTCAACCGATTAACATCTTGCCTTTTTTCTGGAATGTGGAAGTTACTCTCTTCTTAAAATATAAAGACGACGAGTTGTTTTCACATCTCAAGTATCTTGGTGATATGTTGAGGAGTTAAATCCCAGCATTCTAGTTGTTGCGGTTTAACAGATACAGTGGTCACGACTTAAGCTCTACTTCAACGCCATACAAGTATAGAGGCTCATTTAAATATATAAATTCGGAATTATTGCTTTTCTTAATCATCTATTAGTTTGAATTAATTATTCATGACCATAAGGTATGTGGGTGTCATCTTCCACCTCAGTAATGTTTATGAATGTAAATAACGTCAATAAGGTTGATTTGTTTAAATTGATTGAATGCATGGACGGGAGGTTACATAGCTGGAACCAGTATAGCAAAGTCAGCGTTTTCCCACTGTTAGCACAAGTGCAAATGATGGAGCTCCATTATCTTAGCAATGACGCTTTGTATAATATCTAAACTATAACCACGAACAGATTCTAATTCGCGAGGCTGTAGTATAACGGGTTTTTAAATTTGACTCGAAAATTATTGACTCGAAAATTATGGAAATTTTGGGAAGATTTTGATAAAATATGGTATGAATTTTTTTGGAAGATTTTGATAAAACATGATATGAATTTTTGTAAATCCAAGTTACAGTTGTCAAATTTCAGCATTTTGAGTGCTCCAAAGGGAATGCTGAATCTATTTCCATCATTAATAACAAGATTCAAAAACTTTTATTGCAAGATTTTTAGAAGAAAAAAAAAAAATTTGTCACATTTCGACCATTTTAGCCTTCTTAGCCAAACCTTTTTTCACTATGATGGGAAATTGTATAGAGAAATCCTAGTATTAGTCAAATCTTACCCTTCACATATTTTCACATTTGAAGTGAAAAAAACACCCTTCATATATTTTCACACTTGAAGGGAAAAACCACCTTTTTTTTTCAAAATCGCTGAAAATCTTTTTACTTTAATGTTATTTTATTAGCCTAGGCCAAAGCAAGACTCTAGCATTAGATGAGCTTTGACTTAGATGTTCTCTCTTTCTCTACAAACATAATTAAAAAAACTAGTTTGTCACTGTCTCATTGATTCATATTTTGAAAGTTTTAATGGAGCATAATGAAATAATCGTTCTTTTAACGGGATTCTATGCCACCTCTGAGGTTTTTGCAACTACATTTTCTCTTTCATTAGGCACAAAATCCTTAGAACCCTAAACCCAAACCCTCTCGAGCTCATCGATTCCCGTGCTAATCTTATTCTTGTTTTCGAACAAAAAGGAAATCTATCATATTTTTCTGTTGCAATTTTCTGACAGGTTTCTCTTGGAGCGACAATGAGTTCTCGTTTGTTCAATGCAGTTGTCCAAGCAGTGTGAGCAGTGTGATCAGCAATGAGAGCAACAAATAGTGAACAGTTGGTAGTGTGAGAGCGAGGAGTTTTTATGCAATAAAAGTATCGAGCAACGAGAAAGGAGTAACAAATGCATTCAAACATGACAAAGGAACAAGAAATTTCAGAACATGTGGAGACAAATTATTTAGGACAAGTGAAAATTGCCTCATTCGCCAAAGCTAGGAAGTGGGTTTGGGTCAATGTCAAACAATATCGGGGCATTTTAAAATGAAGAATAACTCGTCTAAAATGGGAGGAAACAAGGAAGAAATGGTCTAAAAAGAAAAGTACTCAAGCCCTATGCAAAAAGCACTCAAACAAGTCTCCTCCACAAGCACGTGGCAACAAGAAGTCCAGAGGAAAAGTCATTAATGATTATGCCTTGTATAGTCTCACATCTACACCTCTCACCTGGTCATCTGATCTTTATGTGAAAGAATTGTTAAATGAAAAACAAAGGTTGGAGGTTTTAGAAGCTAAAGGGCAGAAAAGAGATCATAAAATTCATATAGTAACAGCTGAGAACAAGGCTTTAGCAGAAAGAAATAAAGTTTTAAAAGAACAAGTGGCATTGCTACAGGAAGCTCTCCTGATAGGGAAGACAGAATGGCAACGCATGAAGGTGGATGTGCAAAACATAAAGAAATTTGTAGTGGAAAGTACAGAGGTGGTGAATGTGAAATCATCCCAGGATAAAGGGAAAATGATTGCCCAAATAAACAACCATGAAGGGAACGCAAGAGAAGAAACAAAAGGAGATTCCACCAAAGTTTCCAAAACTTGAGCTCAAGTTATTAGCAATTCTACTAATAAGGAAGGAGAAACAAATATTCAAGTTGACAACATGCAAGATAATGAAGGCAAGGAAAGACAAAATAGGGCAGCAAACATAATTATTAAAGGGGTGAAAGACTACGGGAAAAATGAATGTACTATTGACCTTGCAAGAGACTTCTTGTAAGACAAGTTGTTATGGCAAGGAAAAATATGCCAAGCATGGAGGGTGGGTAAGTTTAACGAGGAGAGAACTAGGCCCATAAAAGTCAGTATGCCTAGCTTACATGATAAATATATCATTCTAAGCAAGAAACCTCTCTTGAGGGGTTCTCGTTTTTTCCTAGAAGAAGATTTAACTGTAAAACAACAGGAAGAAAGAAGGAAGGAAATTTTAAAGGTTAGGGAAGCAAGAGATGAAGGCAAGAGAACATGGATTTATAAAGGCAAAATTGTGATAGCGCGATTTGGACCTCCTTTCAAAACAAAGCAGCAAGATGGTAACAAAGAAGAGGCAACAAACTCTTCAATAGGAAATTAGAAAGTCAGTATGGGAAAACAGGGACAAAGACTCAAATGTGAGTCTTGCATGTCAAAATAAATAGCAATAAAGTCATACCCAAGTTTCCTTAAGATTAGTTTTTCGGAACTGCAGAGGTTACCCACGGAGATGAGGACCTGGGTTAGGGCCTATTGTGGAAGATAGAGACATAATTTGCCTCGTAGAAACACATGAGCATGAAGGGTGCAAGACACCTATGTTTGAAGGATACTGGAAGATGCAGTGTGGAACAAGGTAGCAGAGAATGGAAAAGGGAACAGGGGTATCATGGTTTTTAGTAAGGGAGAAAGAAGGTCATCTCATTCAGTTAGAAAAAGAAGACTCAAATAAGCAATTCATTTGGTTTAAAATATCAGAAAATGGAAACCACATCAAAATTGCAACATGCTATTTTGCGCCGCAGGTTTCAAAAATCTACAAAGGTAGAAGGCTTGACCATAAAGATCCATTTGCAACGTTAAAAGCGGATATTGCAACATATTCACAGCTAGGTGAAGTCAATATAGTGGGTGATTTCAATGATAGGACTGCAAGTGAGCAAGCTAGCATTCTTTGTTGTAAAAATGACTGTGAACCTATTTGGCTTACAGAAGAAAGTAATCATTAGTGGGAAAGAATTTCAGAAGACAAGGACTACAATCTCTTTGGTGAACAATTGCTTACTCTATGTGGGGCCTTTGATTTAGTCATTTGTAATGGCTTGACTAGATGGGCAAAGTCTAGTAATTTCACTTGCAATACTTACAATGGAGCAAGTGTGGTAAATTATGTAAATTGTTTTAGCATGGTTTGTGTGAGAAAATGGAGGAAGTTTTGATTGGATATCAACTGTGGGACTTGAAATCAGATCACAAGCCAATTAATTTATGTTTCTCTTGGATTGAAAAGAAACAATTAGATAAAAAAAAATAGCACGTCCAACAAAATATCCCACAAGGAAGAATTCTTTTGACCCCAAAAAATTGTAGCACCTTCAAAATGACGCTAAAGAGGCTCTTCGAGAAGGAGAAAATTACAATTCATAGCCTTCATAGTCATGAATTAACACATTTAATTCAATGCGCACTTGCAAAGTGCAAAAGAGCAAAAATTAAGAAGTCTGAAACAAATTGTTTTCCGGTTAATGCTTGGTTTGACGAGGAATGCAAAAAGCCAAGGAGAATATGGAAAGAGTCAAACAAGGATAACATAAAGCTCAAAGCTTACAAGTAGTTATTAAGCAAGAAAAAGGTCGATTTCATGGTTTCAAGGAGGGAAGAACTAATCTTCCTTGAGAAAAATAATCCCAAATTATTTTGGAAGGAGCTCCAACTGAAAAAGATACAAATTGGAAATAATATTATAGCTTCTAAATGGTTTGACTATGCAAGACAACTCTATGAGTAGGTTCCCAAGGTTGACCCTCCCCCGTTGGTCAACACTGATACTGAACTCTTCACAGTACAAGAGGTAGAGATGGGTATCAAGAAGTTGGGTGTTGGAAAAGCAAAAGACTTAGATGAACTCCAAGCAGAATATCTAAAGTGGGGCTCAAAGATTCTTGCACCTCACATTACAAAAATCTTCAACAACATCATACAACAAGGGCTCCCCACAGATTGGACAACTAGTCTGGCAATACCTCTTTTCAAGAGCAGTGACGTCAATAATCCCTCCAATTATAGGACCATCATGATAAACCCTTTGCTTGCAAAGCTATTTGGAAGCATCCTAGAAAACAAAATTAGCAAGTGGGCAAAAGAAAGAGATAAGCGTGCTAAAGGGCAAGCAGGTTTTAGATCTAAACATTCCACAGTTGATCATCGTATAACTTTAAGGCACATCATTGAAAAAGTTTGGGAGAAAAAGGAAGAAGTCTTTTGTTGCTTTGTTGATTTCAAAAAAGCGTTTGACTTGGTTTCTAGGGATAAGCTCTGGCACAGAATGGAGGAACTTGGGGTTCCTAAACATTTGAGACTAGTTGTGCATAAGCTGTATGAAGAGGTGAAAGTCAAAATTAGAACTTCAGCAGGCATTTCTGAAAGTTTTAGAAGCGATATCGGGGTCAAGCAAGGTTTCCCACTGTCTCTTACTCTTTTTGGTTTATATGTCAACAAGCTTGAGGAGTGGTTAAATTAACAAGGGGGTGATGGTATCTATTTGGGCAAGTTTGTTATAAGGATTCTTTTGTATGCAGATTACCTTATTCTGATTGCTAAATCGGCTCTTGGTTTGCAAGAGCACTTACTATCCCTTGAGAATTTTTTTAGAAGTGTGGGGATGCAAGTCAGTATCAGCAAAACGAAAGTAGTGGTCTTCTCTAAGAAAAGAAAACATAACCAGCATAAGTTCTACTTTGAAGGCAACATTCTAGAAGAAGTTGCAGATTACAAATACCTCATAATTGACTTCAACAAAAATCTAAGTTGGAATGGTTGTAGAAAGAAAAGAAATTTGGGGGATTAGAAAGCATTTTATGCTTTTCAAAATAGGTGTAGAGAGGCAGATTTATGGCACTGGAAAACCACTCAAACTCCTTTTGGGATTTTGGTGATTCAAGTGATTCTCTATGGTTGTGAACTATGGGCTAGCAGTACATCCGACATGCATTGGAGACAAATTGACAAAATTTGGAAGCGTTTGATTACAAACAAATCTAAGATTAAAAGTGCAGTTCCTTATGATATCTTGTTAAGTGAAACAAGGACGGCTTCTATTGAAGCAATTGCTATGGTGCAAGTCATAAGGTATTTAAAAAAAATTGAGCAAATGGAAGAGGGTAGATGGCCTAATGTTGTCTTTAATGATAGATTGTGTAAGAGCAAAAAAACTTGGATGCAGCAAAATAACAAATGGTTTAGTAAATGGGGTATTTCCTTGAACTTGTGTCCCATAAACAGTAAATAGATAAAATATTTTGTTATGGAAAATTTCCACAAGCACACCTGGGATAGGGAGCTAGGAAGAAAGAAAAATTACTATACTGAAGTGTTTAATCCCACTCACAATCATCAACCAAAAACATACATAGATGCCAATATCTCTTGGAGAGCCAAAATTCTTATTGGTCAATTAAGGACTAATTCTCATCATCTCCATTGTGAAACAGGGCGCTGGAAAAGGCCAAAGGAAGTGTGGGAGGAAAGAGTATGCATTTTTTGTTATTCCAAAAAACTAGAAACAAAAAAACATTTCATTTTAGAATGTGAGGCCTTCAAAGCCAATGGGGAAAGTTATGCAGATACGTTGGCAGCTAACCCTTGGTATAATCTATTTGGCGAGGAGTTTGTCGAGAAGCTGGGAGGATTTATTTTGAAGCTTCACAAAAAAAGTGCCGAATACATCAAGTAGATGAAGAAGAAATCTGTCCCATAGGCTATCTTTAGCCTCGTGGACGTTAGAAATAATTTCTTTCTTTCTTTAATGTAACTATTTTCTCTTTCATCAATGTAACTATTTTTCAGTTCTCTGTGAGTAGATAAAGATGCGAGAATCAAAACTCCAAGGTATCCTCTTTCTAAGTCTCGAGGATGCGGATCAGATTCTAAAGGTACCATGGGTTAAGGGATGGAGTTATCTCATTCTGCAGAAATGGAAGACAGGATTTGACCCCTTTATTGAGATTCCTCGTTGAAATCTAGTATGGGCTAAATTGTCAGGTTTGTCTGTTGGAATTATCGAATGCTTCTGTGGTCACAGAGATAGTAAATCGAATAGGGAAGTTCTATTATTGGAATGAGGGAAGTTTCGGACAGCTTGACAAACGTATGGCATGGGTGTTGGTTGAGGTTGAGATGGGGAGAGGTCTAATAGAATAACTAGACATTTGATGTAACAGTTATTCTATCAAGCTATTCATAGATTACTGGGGAATGCCATACAGATGCATACACTGCCATGATATTGGACATCTGATTTCAATGTGTCAGAAGAAATTCACACAATCAAGGGATCTTCATCAATCCAAATCACATGGGTTGCGGTCTTTTGTTTTCCCTTCGGACCCAGCATCCAAAACGGCGCCTCGCAATCTTGCTTCTGTAGGTAATCTGGTACCGTGTAATAACATATCAAATGTTGTTTGTAATGTTGAGATTATAAATACATGTAATGTTACAAATGATTATATATCTATTATTCCTTTCGGGTCCTATGAAGGAACTCAGAATTTTTCCTATACCTCCATTGGACTCTCAAATGCTTGTGTTCATGATGGACCTGACTCTTCTTCCCATCCTATAGTTGATTCCTCTGTCCAATCTCCTAATTCGCCTTATAGTTCTGCACAACCTTCCAATTCTCTTGAAAATGGTATCTCCCCTATGTCTTTATCTCCTGATAAGGATTTGGAAGCTATACTTTCCTCTTCAGAGGTTCTAGAACCTCTATTGATTAAAAGGTCATTTTTCATAATCCATTGGAAACCAATTGTCCATTATCTTTTAAAAATGTCACCCACAGAAAGAAGAAACCCTCGAAGTACAAAAAGGTATATGCTTGTAATTTAATTGATCGTGCTTCTGCTAAGGAGATTGGATCTCCTCAAATCCTTTTCAACATAGATCCTTATTATACTACTAGAAATGTCTCAATTTATGATTATAATGGAATTTGGGTCCTTAAATGTGATGCACCAATGTTTGCAGTGTCTCCATGAACATCAGGGGTTTGGGAGCAACCCCAAAATAAGCTCTCTTAGGGGTGTTTTCTAGGTACATAATGTGAAAATTTGGAAGCCCAAATTTCTAACAACAACTAATTATGTTTCTCCTATTTGTTAATTACTTAACAAAATTATTTATTGTTTCCTACAGTAAACACTGAAACAAATACACTACAACCTTCACTATTTAAATAAAATGCAAAAACAAGGAACTGAACAAGAAAGCGATACACAATACATCTACACAATTATTTTTGGACAAATGTCCCCGAAAAAACCCAATGTGGGAAAACCAGTATAGCAGCTGAGCGTTTTATTATTATGCAATAGTGATTTGTGAATACAATCTTTGGATGCCCTTATAACAATCCAATACAGAGAATATCACTGACAGAGAGATAAGTGAGATTACCTCACACTATCTCAGGAGACCTTGGTTGAGCCAGCCCCTGGTTGCCTTTGTGTTCTCTCTGCGTAGTCACTGCATCAGCCCAGCGTCTCACTGTCCAGGGTCTGCGTCACTCCTCCCAGATGATCGATTTACCTCTGAGATTCTGGCTTCTTCTCTCCCGATCTCACACCTAGGCTTCCAGCTACAGAAATCGATCCCTCCAGCAAATTTCGAATCTCCTAAGGCTCTGTGCTACCTCTATGTCAGCCTACATTGCCTCTGCGTGGCCCTCCATCAGCCTATACTGGCTCTATGATGCCTCTCCCGGATCTCTCTCTGCCTCCTCTGCTGAGTATTCCTGGATCAGGAGGAATCTCCAACCAAAACTATCCCTACCCCTCACTACAAAATCTCACTTCAAATTTCTCACTAGCAGTTGGTATGCTTCAGAAATTCAATTTTTTGAACTCTACTCGATGTGTTCTCTAAGTGACCATCGATGCATAATCCTCCAATTGAGAACCAACGACCCAGATTAGATTCTAATCAGTGGCTCAAATCATTTGGACTTGATCTTTGTCTTCTTCTAGAAGTTTCACCCAGAGTTTAGATTAATACCCATTAATTATTTTAATTTCCTAAGTTTAGACTTATGGACCCATTAAAAATAACTAATTATTTTAATAAAATTGTCTCCAGGTGGAATTTCCCAAAACGATTTCTAGGTATTGGAGAATGCATGTGTCTAAGCCTCCCTGCAAATTTCGAGACTTAGAGCACATCTGATGCTACCAAAATCAACACTCTCTCTTAGCGAGGAATGTGCTCTAGCAATGCAACCTATTGAAGCATCACTCTATTCTGTAACATCTCCTTCTGCGTTGCTGATGTCTGACATCCTATCCACCAACTACTGCATAAATGTTGCATTTGTACTGTTGTTGACCCTGCCACTATCAACACTGCATCCGTACTGCAAATCCCTCTCAGTTTTGCATTCGTCTTGTTGTTGGCACTACCACTACCTATACTGCATCTGCACTGCAACCTTCTCCAATTGTTGTTGCTACTGCGTCAGCAACAGAAAAACATCCAAAATTACTGAATTGGTGTTCAATATGATGCATCTCATTGTTGGAGTTCTGATTGCTACTACGTTGACCCTCTGAATCCTTTGTGTTACTGTTGACTCTGCTCTGGGCCAACTACATTGTTGTTAACTTTAGCTCTGTGTTGCTCAGTCTTTTGCACTCCTAGCCACTACAACTGTCACTATGGCACTCCTCTGCATCAACTGACCTGATCCATCCTGCTACTACTGATATGGGCTTTTGTAGCAAGGTATTGATCCGAGAGGTGGACTCCTCAAGGATCCTGCCCAACTACAGTCCTTTCTAACTATAGCTCTATATATCCCCACCTCCCTCCTATAGATGCTTGCACTATCATGGTGAAATCCTCCTCCTCGATCTTCATGGTTACAACTTTCAGGTCATGCTTCTCATCCTTGCCCTTCTTCCTAAGAGGACACTATGTAACGTAGTGACCAAATTCACCACCTGAAGCATTTAATCCTCAAAACATCTTTCTTCTTCTTCCGCTACTCCTACTACCCCTTGGATGCGAGGGTTGCATTATCTTCCTCCTCCTTGGGCTTCGACCCACTGTTGCTACTTCCGTCAAGTTTACAATTGAACAAGTCTCTCCTCAGATCTTCTTGCTTAAGAGCTGCCCACATTCCATCTGTCTGGCAAAGTTGCCCTGCCTAGGATGCTCTAGACAAAAACTTGTTACTCCTCAAAAATTGAATTTAGGGCCATTCTTACCATCTCAAAAGCTTGAGGTGTTGACACCACAACTACCAACTCATCTCGGGTCTCCTGAAGCTTAGTAAGGAACAGATCAATGTGTTTTGTATTCTGCATCTACATAGATCTCATCTTCTACTCCGAGTACATCTTTCATTGCTCGAAAGATCCATGATATAGTGTCGACAAAGCATCCCACATATCCTTGCAGTGTCTCTTTCATCGATGTGACATACTACATGATCCTTCACTCCGTCGAGGATCATTCTCTTGGTCTTCGTCATTTCTCCCTTGTACTTCTTGAGTGGATATGGATCCATGGGCTCAGCTACCACACTTGTTGGACACCTAATCCTCTAAGGGTTGGTGTGGAAGCTGAATAGTCTAAGGAAGTCCAAGAGACATTGGAATATGAAACCAAAGGTCATATGAATGTACTATAAATGTTTATCATTTGTTAATAATAGATAGACTCTCATGCTTATCTTAATATTATGTTGATGCCATGTATATGTTTAACATGGTATCAGAGCGGGCATACTCGTGCCCTACTCCAATTTGAACCACTTGTGTTGTGGCCTCTTTGTGCATGTCAGTTCGGCATTCTTGCATATAGAACTCCCATTATTTTGTGCATGCCTATTTCATGCTTCACACTGTCCGGCTGACCTCTCTCCGCTAGATTTGTGTTGGGTTCTCTATCCATTGCCTCAAATAGCAAAAACACACCCGCCTGGATTCTGCACCTGAATGCTCTACGTTTGATAGAAAATCGAACGACCTTTAAAGTTTGTGTTGCGTGGAAGACTAAGATGACCATGGTGAATGCCATGAGTGAAGTAAGTATGTATTGCAACCATACATATTCTGCATTGAATGGTATTTTGCATTGAAATAAAATGTGTTGATTGTGCTTTGGATGAACATTGTGTTGCTTGACATGGAGTGATTGTCATGCAGTATTACTATGTACATAATACTGCATTACCATGACTATTTCTTGGTTAACGCCTCTCCTTTCGTGTTAATACTCCTGACTCCGCACCATAATAGCTCCTCTGTGTCAGTGAATTTATCAGTGAAATTGTGTTGGCTTGTACACCACGACTGTACACAGTGACTGTGGTTTCCTTAAATCATATTAGTATATACATCGTCTAGTTATATGAACGTTGCCCTTGCTGCCACATTAGAGGATCTATGGACTGGGACTTTCTCATCCACAGGTGACTTCCCAAGAAGCTCGAAGCCAAGACCGAAACCCTTAAGTGGGCTAGGAAGCTGAACAGGCGGAATTGATACTTTGTTGGAGGCTGGAAATCCTTCCAGCTCGAGGTCCAGTGAATCAGGCGACAGTACACAGTAACCGTTGGATCATTTAGATCAATGGATAGGGTTAATGAAAGATGAGCGAAGGAGATCTTATCGCAAGATATTAAGTTAAGAATGGGCAGATCACATCAAGGCACGTGTAGACAAAAGGGTGGAAAACGTACAGAATAATGGAGTGGTATTCATAGGCGGTAAGCAGTATCTCGCACGCCCTAAAAGTTGTAAATGGTATTTTTCAAATTCACGCGATTAACCTGAGGGGTTGACATGTAGCACGGGAAAACTACTTTTCTCGTGTGCTCTTGACTTGTTATGCATCATGCAATATTTCATGCAAGATTACACGATAGTCGTTGGATCAAGCGGGATTAATCGACGGTGGAGATCAGCCAAACTAGTTGGCGAGCAGATGACGCGATAGCCGTTCGATTAGACAAGTCAGATCTGACGGTGATCGCGTCAGGAGATGCATGTTAGTTAATTTAAATTTTTGACACGATAAGGTTATGAACTGGGGTTTTAATTCCTTTTGGTTCCATGGAAAATTTGAAGTTTTACCATATACTAGGTAAATTAAATAGTTATGCTATTTTAGCATAATCACTAAAATTAGAGGTTGAGGCTAGTTGGCGCGAGTTATTGCACTATAACCATCGGAATGAGGAATGAGATCGACTACGAAGATTTAATGCGCTAAGGAGAGCATTGATATATGTGCAAAGGTTTGTGGAATGGAAGAAAGGTAAGGTTTAAGTGTGGGCTTCCGTGGATTTTATTTGGCCAAGAACGATTCGGGTCCTCGAACAGAGTTGGACTCAACCGAACATTCTATGGACCCCTTCACTAATGTACAAAAGTCTATTTCATTCAACCATACACTACACAGTAGAAAAATAATTTCTGGCCTCTCTGAAAACTGTTAGCAAGAACATCAATGAGAAGGATAAGATTGTTTGAAATTTCAAATACCTCTGCTATGTTAGTGACAATCACAGATCCTTCATAAGTTTTTGGGTACAACCTGCTGAAGAAAGAGTCCACTTGTTCTTTGCGTGTTATTCCAGTCAGTATAGGAGGAATATCTCAAACGAGGATAGCAAATTGTTTTGGTTGATTCTATATTTGGCTAAGAAGGATATTACAAAGTCGACTTCCATCCAGTTGAACAAAGGTAGAGGTAGGTTATCGACGTAAGAGCACAAAAGCAGTAAGAAATATTATGCGACTTTCTAGAACAGAGATTATTGCAGTAACATTGAATTGTGAGTGATTGTTGCTTCTTCCTCATTGTTTAATAGTTGTGATTGATTTCTTTAAAGTGTAAGTTTGATAATGAAGAAAATGACCAGACTTGATAATGCATTAGAGTTATTAAGCAGTAGCTTTGCTACCTCTAAACTGGAACGTAGAATATCCCCTCAACTGTGCATTAATTCTCTATTGAAGCATTGAAGTTTGTACATTTGTTCGTTGGATAAAACGTTAGATTGTGAACCCATATTGTCAAGTTGATTGAAGGCTAGTGTTATATGTGCATTGGAGCTACAATATACTTGTGAGATGGGATGCAAAGTAAATGTGCTTATATATAGTGTGAGTGTTTAGGAATGTATGTGCATCTTTCTGCATTGTGTAGGTGTCATTCTTTGCGTTGTGTAGTTGCAAACAGTTGTATGTGTGTTAAACACTAATTTTGGAGTCATATCTATTGCTACTGAGTGCTAGTGTACTAGTGTTGTGGGTCAAATATGCCTCTACTATGTATTGGAAACGCTATATGATTGCATGAGCATTGTTTATAGAGTTGTCTCTATAAATAAATAGAACCATTGTTAGTGTGTTCTCTGCACTTTATATAAAAGAAGTATTTTGTGGAGAGAAGACATTTGTATTGGTTGTAATATTGGTGCATTTGTTGTGAAATGGTTCTAATTGGTGAAGTATTAGAATTCCTCAATACTATGATACACTCAGCGACTGACAACACATTCAGAATCAGGAAAGACTCTCTCTCCAAAATTCGGACCTGTATACAACATGGACAAGAAAACATTTCTTTTTTGCAGCTTGAATCTCAACTACAGTAGGAAGAATTACAGCAGTGGAGTCATCATTCTAAACCTATTTCTATTCAGAAGATTTAAACGAACTCCCATAAACAACAAGACAATAATTTTACATTTGATTCAGATCCAGTGCCCAATAAAGCAACAGAGGTACATGCAGATGCAGAAGTTCACTTTGCACTTCCAAAGACCATCATCAGACCTTGGGAAGAGCTTGTCAAAAACAAGCACAGAACAGGTCTTGGATATGATAAGGAGGTTTCCTTTCATAATCCAGATTACTCAAAGCCCATCCAATTTTAGAGTGTTGGATTCCTGCATGGAAGTTCACCTTCAACTGTTCCAGATTCTACTCCTCTTCCATAATAACAACAACAGATTGTGAAATGCCAACACTGTGACCGAGTTGGTGATATGAAAGATCACTATTTTGATCTTCATCCATGTAAGTACTGTCATAAAACCAGTCATTCTTCAAAAAAATGCTTTAGAAACAAACCTCTTGCAAGAACAAAGATTCATCTTGGATGGATCGCTTCTTGGAAATGGGCATCAATAGCCAAGAAGATATTCCAGACATATGTTAGAACTTGTTCTAGAGCATTGAACAGTCTTGCAGTTGAATTTTCTCCATCATCTCACCTTGTACCTGACAGGGGGGAAATGATGGTCATCTACAAGCTTCAAAGCCACATCAAGCGAGTCTAAGCCACAACTTGCCAAACCAGATTCAAAGTTGTAGCCAGAGACAAATATGCCCCTGATCATGCCTTCCGTTAGTGATGCCTCTTCAAAGAATTTGGGACACTTCCTCTAGTAGAAGACTTCAGCTTCTTGCAAGTTTTAGGAGAGTTCCAGGAATTGCATTAAGCATTCCAGAGTTTTTGGTCATCCTTAAACCATCACAGGTTGAGACCTCCCTTTTCAGGTTGAGGTTCTCCCTTTTATGTTGGGTGAGACCTCCCTTTCATGGTTGAAGGTTTCCCTCTTCAAAACATCAGGAGCACTTCCTCTAGCAGAAGACCTAAGCTTCATGACAGACTTGGAAGAGTTTTGGGAACTGCACTAAGCATTCCAGTGTTGGTGTTCATCCTTAAACCACCTCTCTTATACCAACATTTCAGGGAGCACATTCAGCCTAGTGTTTCCATGCATTTTTGAACGTTTTGTATTACAACTCTCTTCTTGGACTCATACATAACCCTTCAGATTAAGGTGGGGAATGTTGGACACCTAATCCTCTAAGGGTTGGTGTGGAAGTTGAATAGCCTAAGGAAGTCCAAGAGACTTTGGAATACGAAACCAAAGGTCATATGAATGTACTATAAATGTATATCGTTAATAATAGATAGACTCTCATGCTTATCTTAATATTTTGTTGCTGCCATGTATGTGTTTAAAAACCCTATCAACGTAGATCTTGAGAAAATGCTCATCCAGAAGGCACGACATCCTTGCCTTCCAGATCATGTAATTGGACGCCCCATCCAACATATCTTGATCTCTCAACCCACTAGTTGTCATCTCTTCCAATTAAAAAATTCAAATGACCTCCTCTCTCCTGCTATTGCTCAAAAAATAAAAATTCGAATTCCCTGGCTAGGAATTCTCTAAGGAAGAAATTCCCTCAGTGTCTCTTCTTTCTTCTGACGCCTTTCTACCTAGAAATTACCTGCAGAAAACTGCATCCCACCAGGAACCCCTATTCGCCGAAGCTTTTGTTGCGCTACTCTCTATACCGCTGACAAATCTCGATCTGGAAATCTTAACTCTTTGTCAACTCACTCAGAGAGAGATTTACTATGAAAATCTTACCTTCCTAGCCTGAACTGCACAATCCCTCTGGGGATTTAATTTGCTGCCTATGCAACACTTTGACTTCCCTTCTTCCTTTAGCGTTCAACTCTTTCGGTACTGCTCTCTTGTTTCACCTGCACCTCTGATACCATATGAAAATTTGGAAGCCCAAATTTCTACTGAAGCAATTGATTACGTTTTTCCTATCTGTCAATTACTGAACAAAATTATTTACTGTTTCCTACAATAAACACTGAAACGAATAAACTGTGGCCTTCACCATTTAAATAAAATGTAGAAATAAGAAACTGAACAAGAAAGAGATACCTAACACATCTACATAGCTATTTTTGGACAAATGTGCCCGGAAAAACCCAATGTGGGAAAATTGGTGCAATAGTTGAGGGTTTTATTATTATGCAGTAGTAATTTCTGTATACAATCTCTGGATGCCCTGTTGGCTATCCAATATAGAGAATATCACTGATAGAGAGATAAGTGAGATTACCTCACACTATCACAGGAGACCTTGGCTGATCCAACCAGTGAATGACTATCCCCTAGCTTCCTTTGCATAGTCACTGCATCAGCCCAACATCACATTATCTAGGGTTTGTGTCACTCCTTCCCGTTGATCGATTTGCTTCTAAGATCCTGAATTATGCTCTCTCTCAGTCTCACACCTCGAATTCCAACTACATAAATCCATCCCTCCAAAAAATTTTGGATCTCCTCAAGGCTCTGTGCTGCCTTTGTGTCAGTCTACATTCCCTCTGTGTGGCCCTGCATCAGCCTCTTATGTCTTTGCGTTGCCTCTCCAGAATATCTCTCTTCCTCCTCTACTGAGTATTCTCGAATCACGATAAATCTCCAACAAGAACTATCCATGCCCCTCACTAAAAAATCTCACTTTGAATTTCTTGCTGACAGTTGCTTTGCTTCAGAAATTCGATCTTTTGAACTCTACTTGATGTGTTCTCCAAGTGCCCATCGATGTCCTTCTTATAATACTCTAGTTGAGAACCAACAGCCCATATTAGATTCTAATCAGTGGCTCAGATCATTTGGACTTGATTTCGGTCTTCTTCTAAAAGTTTCACCCACAGTTTAGATTAATACCCATTAATTATTTTAATTTCCTAAGTTTAGACTTAGGGATCCATTAAAAATAATTAATTATTTTAATAAAACTATTCCGGGTGTAATCTCCCAAAACGATTTATGGGTATTGGAAAATGCATGTGTCTAAGCCTCCTTGCAAATTTTGAGACTTTGAGCACATCTAATGCTCTACCATAAATTGACACATAATCCATCTATGATCCTATTTCAAGAAACAATGATTTGTAGATAAAAGGCTTGTGAGGCTATGTTGTATGTATGCCATGCATGGCATGTTTGTGCATCTGATATGAATGTAATATCTGGAGGATTGGGGGTGATGTGGGATCCGAAAGTTATTGAGATGAAAGAATTTATGTCATATGCAAGTATTATACTGACTGGACACATGGTGGGAACTAGACAAAGGATCTGAATTATTAATTCATATGCACCATATGTTGGTCGAAGACTATTCTCGGATAATGTAGAAGGATCTGGACTTCTTTGACTAAGCTCCTTGATCATAGTGGGAGATCTCTATTTCATGATGGGTGTGGAAGAGATTTGTGGTACAAAGTCAAGGGAAGATTGATTGACTTCTTATTTCAAAGGAATGTTGGAGGAATATGCCCTTATGGATGCAGTGTCAGATCCCTTTTGTCCCACATGGAGGAATGAGTGCACTAGAGAAGAGGGAATATCAAAAAGAATAGATAGATTTTTGATGAGTCATACATTGTTTAATCATCTGATAGACATTAGATCTAGCGTTATTCCTTCCTTTATTTATGATCACCTGCCTATCATGCTTTCATGGGATGGGGAGGAAAAGAGGAAATCCTACACCTTCGAATTCAATTCGAAATGGCTCCATATCCAGGATTTTGGGGGACTTGTCCGTGAAGTATGGAACTAGACATTGTTTCCTCCCCCGCATAGCCACATGTTAGCTGTATGCCAGAAACTAAGAGCGTGTAAGAGGGAAGCACAATCATGGATCATGGATAAGAATGAGGATGAAATTAAATCTCTAAAAGAGATAGATGTCAATCTCAGGTATTATAATGATCCCATGGACCCCTTATTCTTCTTGGATGCATACCGGAACAGGATCATTGATTTGGAGGGAAACAGGAGGGACATTATCCAATCTATGGAAGAGGATATACACATGAAAAGTTGAGTGACATGGATCAAAGTTGAAGACAAAAACCTTAGATTTTTCCACATGAACTTTAATGTCAAGAAACAGTCCAATTTCATTAGGCTGATAAGGAATGTTGCATGCAACATACATTGTACACAACAGTCCATAGAACATTTGATTGTATCTCATTTCAAAGGACAATACATGGCATAGGAGCATACATTTTTGTCCCAAATGAAATTCATAGCTCGAGTACCAAACATGTTCTCTGTAGAGGATAACGATAAATTGGGGCAATCAATTTCAAGGGCATAATTGACAAAGATGTTGAAGGAATGTGCAAAGGAGAAGAGCCCTAGACCGGATGGTTGGGGGTGGAGCTAATTCTACACTTCATCGAGTTGATGATACCAAACCTGCTGGCAGTAGCAAGAGAATCAATGATACATGGAATCATCTCAAGGGCCATCAATGCTATGTTCATCGCATTGATTCCTAAGAGGGAGAACCCAAGAACCTTTGTTGATTATAGAACGATTTCCCTCTGTAATTCAATGTATAAGATGATATCAAAACTGATTGCAAGTAGGCTCAAACCAGTGTTGTCGAAACACATCACAGAGGAACAGTTTGGGTTCTTAGAAGGCAAATAGATTTAGGATGCTATTGGTATAGCACAGGAGACGATACACTCCATAAATTCATGGAAACAAAGATCATGACTTCTTAAGGTAGATATGAACAAGGCATATGACTGCATAGATTGGGAGTTCCTTCAAATGGTCATGATCAAAACCAGTATGTCTCCGAAAAAAAATTAAATGGATTTTGGTATGTATCAAATCTACTAATTTTGATATCATTATTAATGGTTTTCCTTCTCATTTTTTTAATGCTCTCTGTTAGTGTCAGTATTGTTAGCTTGTCGCTTGGATCAAAAAATTCTTTTACCATGTTCTTTTCAGGCTTTCATCATCAAATTTTTCTGTTACTAGGTTTACACAGCAAATTTGGTCATTGCATGGTCAATCCAAAGATGGAGTCATTGTTTGAAATTTCACTCATGCTGGTTGCTTATCATACATCATGAAAATGGGTCAAGTCATCATCATCATTCCATTAGGTCTTAGGTCATTCATTAGGTCACAAGGGTCCCCAAGGTCCACCATTTCTATAAACAACCAGAAATAAGTCAAACATGGCAAAACAATTGTTGATGAATTGATCATGATTTATTCACACACTTTTCATATTTTCATGACATCAAAGGTTTCAGAAGAAGGAAGCTCCAACACTCACGAAAACAAAAGCACACTTGCAATGGTAAAGGTAAAATCTATCTTCAAAAAGTGAAATCAATTCACAAAGGAGGGTTGGTTTCTTTTGTTTTTTCGAAAAAAGTGAAGAAATTATCCCTATATAAACTCAAAAAGACAGATAACCTTTTCATTCATATCCCATTCACTCCTCATCATTGAGCTCACTCACCCAAAACAGCAAAAAACTTGTTTCCCTAGGATAAATTGGTCAAAAATTGAAGGCGTTACACATGGAAACACTGCGTTGCACATAGGAGGCAGGCGTTGCGCATAGGTGAACTCCGTTGCGCATAGGAGAACTACGTTGAGCAAAGGACAGAGTACCCGAAAACTCACCCAAATTTTCCAAATTCCAAATTTTTTCTTATAAGCTTGGTCAAATTGCTTTCTAAAGTTGAGAACCAAGTAAGTACATCATCTCCCCATATATTTGCTTTCTCAATTCCATTCCATGTCAATAATTTCTCAAGCTAGCGTTTGTAGCAAAATTTCCATGGGAAATGCTAGGGTATAAATGGTCATCATAACTTTTCATCTCCAAAACATGTAAATTGATATTCTACACCTTCACACATATCTGATGAGTCATTTTGACTAGTTCATCCACCTATAAACAAAGTTTAAACACTAAAAAACAAAACCCTAGCTCATTCCTAGAGTTATTTTGGGTAAATCTCATTATAAACCTTCTTGGTCTCACTTACAAGAAGCCACATTTGTTCACTATTTTCCTCACTCATTTCCATCAGTTTTTCAAAGTCATCTCATCTTTCATAAAACTCCTCCCATCATTTTGTAAAAATCTCTCACATATCACTTCATTTTCATTCTCACATCACATCTATTTTCACTTCCTACTGCTAGGACTTTATGTCATCATGGAGGTTGAATCTTCACCAGAGAGAAAGAGACAACACAAAGGAGGGATGATTCTTAGATATGAAACATCAAAATGCAACCAAATCAACTCTTATCCTTTCATCAAGCAATGTTTTGAGGATGTTCATTGTTTGGAGTTTTGTAAAAGAGTAAGTGAAGCAGGGTTTTATGAGCAGCTGACAGATTGGGTAGCTACACAACTGAAAGGAGAGATTGTTGTCATTTCTGGTATTGAGTTTAGCTTCTTACTTTCCTCCATCTCACTAGCAACTGGTTTACCAGACAATGGTGAATATTGGTTCAAGGGAATGAGCCTAGATCTTGAAAACTACAAGTCCTTCTTAAAGACTCCATACAGAGATACACATACTCACCTCATGCCTTTCAAATATTTGCTTGAGAAGTATGCCCCTTTAATGAAAACCATCATGAGGTTCTTTACCTGTGAAGGTAGATTCTCCAGGTTGTATTCCTATCATATTCACCTCTTGATGCACTTCAAATCTCAAAAGCCACTCAACATGTGCAATTACCTCTTCAGGAGTATTTCAAAAATGTCTGAAAAGATACAGTTAAAGGACAAAGAGCACTCTCCAAGCTTGTTTCATCACAATCTCATCAAAACCATTATCTTTCATCAGCTGGCAGAGAGGGGTATGGCTTGGGAAGCCTTTTTAGAAACAGCTTTAAAATGGCATGAGGAAAATGCAACATCTCAGTTGCCAAGTGCACCAAAACAACAAATAGAGATGGGGTCATCTAGCAAAACAACAGAGAAGATTCAACTACCTAAGCCAGAGGTGACCAAAGTGTATAAGAAAGGGAAGAGCCTTGTGTTTTCTTCTCACAAAGAGAAATGGGCCAAGCCTTCTTCATCGATAAAGTAGGAATCGACAATAAAGGTTAAGGAGATAGTTGAACACAAATTCAAGCTTATTGATTTAGAGGAGGAAGATGAAACTTCAATTATGAGATAGACTATCAAGGACAAGGACTACCAAACCAAGGAGTTGGAAATAAATCTGGAAAGGGCAAAGTATATTATATCATTCCTTGAACAGGAAAACATTCAACTCAAAGTAAAAGAGTTGATCCTAGAAAAGGAAAAAACTAAGTTAATGCAACAAATTGGCAAAGGTAAGGAGATCATGACATCGAGCGAGCTTGAAGCATCACAAGTGAAAGGAAAAAGGAAAAGACCAAGAACCAGAGGTCTCAAGGAATCTTTGTAAGAGGAACAAAAACAAATATTACTTAATGAAGACATTGACCTAGAAGAAAGGATTGCCCTAGAGGTTCATCAAGATAAGGAATATTGACTTGATAGGGCGAATGAACACTTGGAGAAGCTCCTTGAGAAGGAAAATGGACACAATCAATTGCTCAGACACATGGCACATCACTATCAAGCTCAAAACATGATCACTAACGTCAAAGTGAAACAACTTGAAAACAAGCACAAGGAGGCCAAAAACGACAAAAAGGATGAGGGAAACTTGGATATGCTTGTTGAAGCATCCATGAAGCTATAAAAACCTATTTTTACACCTTCCCTCAAATTTTGAGCGAATTCTGAGCATTTTGAGTTTTTTGAGAATTTTTTGTCTAAGTTTAGAAATTCAGCTGCTCCAGAAGCGCAGCGCCTTGGCACTGCGCTTTTTCCTCAGGCCTCCGTTTGAGAAAAGGTATACATTTTTGGAAAGGTCTTTCCATCCTCTAAAAATCCATTTGCCTAGATTTTGTAGAGGTGGGTTAGTTTTGGAGAAAAAGGCAAAAAGGTGGCAAAAAACTAGCATTCTAGACCATTTTTTGACAGGTGATGCGCTTCTAGAGCGACCTTGGGAGAATGGATTTTTGAAGGTCTTCCCATACTCCAAAATCAGAAATTCAAACTGTCATGGAAACTAGATTTGAAGGGCTAGTTGACCATGCTCTCACATTTGGATTTTGACCCCTGGAAGGTACCTAAAAATCAGCTCCAAGTCGACACTGCACTTCAACACTTTCTGTGTTTTTATTTGGAAAATTTCATTGTGTAAAATTTCTAGTTTCTAGTTTGACTTGGTCAAAGTCAAGATTCCCTATGTAATGGCACTGGTTACGTGGCTAGGTGATGTAGGCATGAATAAATGTACATCATAGGTTGTTTTTGATGTTTATTAGGCCTCATAAAAGAAGCAAACTCCTAAACAAACTCTTCATGAAGTGTTTGAGTTTCACCTTCTCATTCTCATGTGTTGGTTGAGAGAATCTTGGAGTTAGTTCCTCCACCAAGGAATTCAACTCTTGAAGGAGGGAAAGTGGTCTAGGAGAGTCTATATGTATCATTTCACTTCAGGAGAAGAGGGTTTAACATTTTGTAAAGGAGGCTTGCATTATAAATTGTAATCATCCTTTAGCTAATACAAATACAGGTTGCAGCTATTTTCAAGGGACTCTAGCCTAATGAGTTCATGGGGTGCTTGTACTTCATTCTTTTTGTTTTCTCATGGTCTAAACATCTTTATCTACATTATATCTCTTCTCTTTATGAATGCCTTGTGATAAAATACTTAGAATTCTTGTTTTTCAAGCTCTGTTATCTGGTTTTCATGGTTATGTGTTTTGTCTTCCTAAGCTAATGAAATCATGTTTATTTATGCTCATTAGTTTCTTCCACACTATATCCTCTATACTACACTGACAAATACTCAAATTACACCGTGGCTTCTGACATCTAGCTCCTTCTTATGTTTGCTCCTGTATTCCCACAACCTAGACCTACTTGTGGCTCCAAACCCTAAGTTCATCAAATCCTTAAGGAACCAAATTTTCACAAACAAATACACATATCTAGCCTAAAATTCATTTTCTTTAAATTCATATCACTGATAAGAGACTTAGAGAGATCCCTCTCATGCTCAGTTGGCCTAGCTACTGAGTTGAAGTGGTTTGAGGTTACCCTTGTCGATTTCCTTTTCAGCCTGGGAGATTGTAAGGACTAGCATTTTTGGCACCATTGCCGGGGAACGAAAGATCATATCTTCCCTGGGAAAGAATGACAAGGATCAGATCTTATTGCTGATGGTGAACAATGATCAGACACAAGAAAGGTTGTGTATCTTTCACCTGGCGACTCCAGTGTCAAAGAATCCAAAGGTTCAGAATTTTCATGGTGACTCCACTGTTCAAAAACTAGTAGATTGAAGAACTTCTTGGTGTCTTAATTGTTTTCAAGATGGATTCAACTGCTCGAAGGTATGCTCCTATGAATCCAGCTCATATTCTTGGTTTTTTTAATCGAATCCCTTGCATAGATTGGCAAACTAATCTGCCTAAATTCATAGATGGAAACGAGGATGAGGCTATTCTGCATCTAATCAAATTTCATTGGCATATACATAAGCTCAGGATTAAGTTTCATGAGGATTGCTTGATGAAAATGTTTATGGCTACCCTAGAAGGAAAAGAAAGATCATGGTATGAAGGATTGAAGCCATGTAGCTTATTCTCTCTTAAAGAATTCCACACAACATTCTTTGAGTTTTATGGAAAGTATCATCATTCATTTTTGTTGTTCAAAGATTGTTGTGAATCCTATGAAAACTTCATTCAATACCTTGAAGAAACTTTTGGTGATGAAGAATGTCTAGATTATGAGATCATAGAGGCCCTTTAGGAATATTCTTCCCAACAAAAAATAACAGAGATTAGCTGCTTTGATACAAAGGATCATTCACAACACACATCAACTCCTTCTTTGCTTGAAGATGAAACATATCTGCATCCTAACAGTCAAGAAGAAATTGGTCCAAGTGAGAATTCTGAAATTGCATGTACAGAAAACTTAAGCAGTGAACCATCTAATGACAATGATCATCTACATTTGCAAGGAAATAGTGAACAAGAAGTTACTTCCCTTGATTCTTGTGGTAGTCAAATTGATATTATTCCTGTTGAAGCACAAGGAATCAAACATACTTGAAGTGATCGCTACATTTAAAGGTTTCCATGAGCATCCAAAACCCTGTCTTTTGGATGAGAGGTATGAAAATAGCAATTCACTTGTTCTTTCAGATTGTTCTTTCTCTGAGGTTTTATTTCAAGATCAGGTTTGTGAAGACCAAGATGAGGTTTCTGATGAAATGTATGAACAAGGATCTCTAGACACTCACCACTCATATGTCTCTCCAGCTCATCCATTTTATGAAGCACTATTTCAAGGGCAGATTCATGCAAATCATAATTTTAAATTGGCATGTGTGAAGGTTTCGGACAATGTAATTATGGCAGAGAATAATCATCAAACATTAAAAGCAGATTATGAAGAGGAGAGCAACGATAAAGAAGAGGTTGTTTTAGCGCCACTTTCACATGATGGTCTTCCTCCAGCTTCAGAAAACAAAGAGTGTGCTTGTATTTCTTCTGACTTTCAAGATATGCTAATGTTCCAGATTATTATAGACCCTATTGCCAACTTTTTGCAACCATCTGGAAAGATGAATTTTCTTGTATTAATGGATCATAAGCACATATTCAGTGGACACTCGGAGTTCCCTAGCTTTTGTTTGTTCTACCTTCTCAAGGAAAGTACAAGCAGAATTCAGTAAGTAGCCACTTGCTGGATTGGTTACACTGGAGGGATCATTACACATGATTGTATGTACATCTTTAGTAGGTGGGTGGTTATCATCAGGATTTGAAGCCCGAGGTGAAGGCCCTAAGATCCTGATGGTTTGCTTCCATAAGTAAGTTCAGTCAGCATGTTTTTTATAGTCAAGTCAGTCAGTTAGTCAATCAATTTTCAGTTTGAGTTTAGTCTTTGCATTTTGACTCCATTGCCAAATGGATAAGGCTAATTGGTCTATGGTGTTCTTGACACCTCCAAGGCGCTGCCATCCCCAGTTGGAGCCAATCTTATTGTCAGTCTTGTTAGCCTGTCACTTGGATCAAAAAATGCTTTTACCATGTTCTTTTCAGGCTTTCATCATCAAATTTTTCTGTTACTAGGTTTACACAGCAAATTTGGTCATTGTATGGTTAGTCCAAAGATGGAGTCATTGTTTGAAATTTCACTCATGTTGGTTGCTTATCATACATCATGAAAATGGGTCAAGTCATTGTCATCATTCCATTAGGTCTTAGGTCATCCATTAGGTCACAAGGGTCCCCAAGGTCCACCATTTCCATAAAAAAACCAAAAATAAGTCAAACATGACAAACCAACTATTGATGAATTGATCATGATTTATTCACACACTTTTCATATTTTCATGGCATCAAAGGTTTCAGAAGAAGGAAGCTCCAGCACTCAAGAAAACAAAAGCACACTTGCAATGGTAAAGGTAAAATATGTCTTCAAAAAGTGAAATCAGTTCACAAAGGAGGGTTGGTTTCTTTTATCTTTTGAAAGAGTGAAGAAATTATCCCTATATAAACTCAAAAAGACTCATAACCTTTTCATTCATATCCCATTCACTCCTCATCATCGAGCTCACTCACCCAAAAAAAGAAAAAAACTTGTTTCCCTAGGAGAAATTGGTCAAAAATTGAAGGCAATGTGCGTAGAAACACTACGTTGCGCTTAGGAGGCAAGCACTGCACGTAGGTGAACTGCGTTGTGCTTTGGTGCTGCGCATAGGACAACTGCGCTGCACGCAGGATAGAGTACTAAAAAACTCACCCAAATTTTCCCAAATTCCAATTTTTTTCTTATAAGCTCGGTCAAATTGCTTTCTAAAGTTGAGAAATAAGTAAGTACATCATCTTCCCATATATTTGCTTTCTCAATTCCATTCCAAGTCAATAATTTCTCAAGCTAGCGTTTGTAGCAAAATTTCCATGGGAAATGCTAGGGTAGAAATGGTCATCATAACTTTTCATCTCCAAAACATGTAAATTGATATTCTACACCTTCACACATGTCTGATGAGTCATTTTGACCAGTTCATCCACCTCCAAACAAAGTTTAAACACTAAAAAAATAAAACCCTAGCTCATTCCTAGATTTATTTTGGGCAAATCTCATTATAAACCTTCTTGGTCTCACTTACAAGAAGCCACATTTGTTCACTATTTTCCTCACTCATTTCCAGCAGTTTTTCAAAGTCATCTCATCTTTAATAAAACCCCTCCCATCAGTTTGTCAAAATCTCTCACACATCACTTCATTTTCATTCTCACCTCACATCTGTTTCACTTCCTACTGTTAGGACTATGTCATCATGGAGGTTGAATCTTCACCAGAGAGAAAGAGACAACACAAAGGAGGGAGGATTCTCAGATATGAACCATCAAACTGCAGCCAAATCAACTCCTATCCTTTCATTAAGCAATGCTTTGAGGATGTTCACTGTTTGGAGTTTTGTAAAAGAGGGAGTGAAGCAGGGTTTTATGAGCAGCTGATAGATTGGGTAGCTACACAATTGAAAGGAGAGATTGTTGTCATTGCTGGTATTAAGTTTAGCTTCTTAGTGGCCTCCATCTCACTAGCAACTGGTTTACCAGACAATGGCGAATATTGGTTCAAGGGAATGAGTCTAGATCTTGAAAACTACAAGGCCTTCTTAAAGACTCCATATAGAGATACACATACTCACCTCATGCCTTTCAGATATTTGCTTGAGAATTATGCTGCTTTAATGAAAACCATCATGAGGTTCTTTACCTGTGAAGGTAGATTCACCAATTTGTATGCTTATCATATTCGCCTCTTGATGCACTTCACATCTCAAAAGCCACTCAACATGTGCAATTACCTCTTCAGGAGTATTTCAAAAATGTCTGAAAAGATATAGTTAAAGGACAAAGAGCACTCTCCAAGCTTGTTTCATCACAATCTCATCAAAATCATTGTCCTTCATTAGCTGGCAGAGACGGGTATGGCTCAATGGGAAGCCTTTTTAAAAATAGCTTTAAAATGGCATAAGGAAAATGCAACATCTCAGTCCCCAAGTGCACCAAAACAACAAACGGAGATGGGATCATTTAGCAAAACAACAGAGAAGATTCAGCTACCTAAGCCAGAGGTGACCAAAGTGTATAAGAAAGAGTAGAGGCTTGTGTTTTCTTCTCACAAAGAGAAAGGGGCCAAGCCTTCTTCATCGACAAAGCAGGAATCGACAGCAAAGGATAAGAAGATAGTTGAGCACGAATTTGAGCTTATTGATTTAGAGGAGGAATATGAGACTTCAATTATGAGATAGACTATCAGGGACAAGGACTACCAAATCAAGGAGATGGCAATAAATCTGGAAAGGGAAAAGTATATTATATCATTCCTTGAACAGGAAAACAGTCAACTCAAAGAAAAAGAGTTGATCCTAGAAAAGGTAAAAACTAAGTTAATGCAACAAATTGGCAAAGGTAAGGCGATCATGACATCAAGTGAGCCTGAAGCATCACGGGTGAAAGGGAAAAGGAAAAGACTAAGAACCATAGGTCTCAAGGAAGCTTTGCAAGAGGAACAAAAACAAATATTGCTTAATGAAGACCTTGACCTAGAAGAAAGGATTGCCCTAGAGGTTCATCAAGATAAGGAATATTGGCTTAATAGGGCGAATGAACACTTGGAGAAGCTCCTTGAGAAGGCAAACAAAGACAATCAATTGCTCAGACACATGGCGCATCATTATCGAGCTCAAAACATGATCGCTAATGTCAAAGTGAAACAACTTGAAAACAAGCTCAAGGAGGCCAAAAAAGACAAAAAGGATGAGGGAAACTTGGAGATGCTTGCTGAAGCATCCATGAAGCTATAAAAAAACTATTTTTACACCTTCCCTCCAATTTTGAGCAAATTCTAAGCATTTTGAGTTTTTTGAGAATTTTTTGTCTAAGTTTAGAAATTCAGCTGCTCCAGAAGCGCAATGCACTTTTTCCTCAGGCCTCCATTTGAGGAAAGGTCTACATTTTTGGAAAGGTATTTCCATCCTCTAAAAACCCATTTGCCCAGATTTTGCAGAGGTGGCTTAGTTTTGGAGAAAAAGGCAAAAAAGTGGCAAAAAAATAGCATTCTAGACCATTTTTTGACAGGCACTGCGCTTTTGGAGCGACCTTGGGAGAATGGATTTTTGAATGTCTTCCCATGCCCCAAAATAAAAAATTCAAACTGTTATGGAAACTAGACTTGAAGGGTGAGTTGACCGTGCTCTCAGATTTGCATTTTGACCCCTGGAAGGTACCTGAAAATCGGCTCAAAGTCAGCACTGCGCTTCTACACTTTCTGTGTATTTATTTGGAAAATTTCATTGTGTAAAATTTCTAGTTTCTAGTCTAACTTGGTCAAAGTCAAAATTCTCTATGTAATGGCACTAGTTACAAGGCTAGGTGATGTATGCATGAATAAATGCACATCATAGGTTGTTTTTGATGTTTATTAGGCCTCATAAAAGAAGCAAACTCCTAAACAAACTCTTCATGAAGTGTTTGAGTTTCACCTTCTCACTCTCACCTGTTTGTTGAAAGAATCTTGGAGTCAATTCCTCCACCAAGGAATTCGACTCCTGAAGGTGGGCAAATGGTCTAGGAGAGTTTATATGTACCGTTTCACTTCAGGAGAAGAGGGTTGAACTTTTTGTAACGGAGGCTTGCATTATAAATTGTAATCATCTTTCAGCTAATACAGATACAAGTTGCAACTATTTTCAAGGGACTCTAATCCAATGAGTTAATGGTGCTTGTACTTCATTCTTTTTGTTTTCTCATGGTTTAAACATCTTTATATACATTATATCTCTTCTTTCTATGAATGTTTTGTGATAAAATACTCAGAACTCTTGTTTTTTCAAGCTCTGTTATTTGGTTTTCATGGTTATGTGTTTTGTCTTCCTAAGCTAATGAAATCATGTTTATTTATGCTCATTAGTTTCTTCCACACTATATCCTCTATACTACACTGACAAATACTCAAATTACATCATGGCCTCTGACATCTAGATCTTTCTTATGTTTGCTCTTGTATTCCCACAGCCTAGACCTACTTGTGGCTCCAAACCCTAAGTTCAGCAAATCCTTAAAAAGCCAAATTTTCACAAACAAATACACATATCAAGCGTAAAATCCATTTGCTTTAAAGTCATATCACTGATAAGAGACTTAGAGAGATCCCTCTCATGCTCTGTAGGGTTAGCTATTGAGCTGAAGTGGTTTGAGGTTGCCCTTCTCGATTTTCTTTTCAGCCTAGGAGATTGTAAGGCCTAAAACTCTCATAGAGGACTAACTTCATGGTTGTGCCCTGTCTCCTTTGCTCTTCCTTCTAGTAATTGACTGTTTGGGCAAAAAAGTGAGGGTTGCTAGGGACAATGGATTTATTCAAGGGATTAGAGTCTCCAAACAAATTTCCATTACTCATTTAATTTTTTTTGATGATTTATCATTCAGTGGGGAGTCCTCAATTGGTGAGTGGAAAATCATGCAAGACATCATTAAATCTTTTGGTAAAGCTATAGGATTACATATGAATGAAGGCAAATCAATATTGTTAGATGATGGCAAAGAGGAAGCAATAGCAAAGTAAATTTGTGACGTGTTTGATGTCGCATCTTCCCACCTCTGTGTAGGTTTCACTTACCTTGGGTTCAATATGAAACCGAATGGATATTGCAATTAGGATTGGTCATGTTTGATTGAAAAATTTCATAAAAATTTGGACAGCTGGAAACATAGGTGGTTGTCGATAGGAGGAAGAATGATTATGCTGAAATTGGTGCTCCAGAATATATCGTTATATTGGATGCACCTATTTTTATTGCCCCGGGAGGTCGTACATAGGTTCAATAGAAGCTATCATGTGTCACTTCTTATGGGCTGGATCACAACTCAAAGGGAAAACGCACTTGTTGCGATGGACAACATTAGCAAGGCCTATCGAGGAAGGAGGATGGGGTTCATTGATACATCGACTTTCAATAAGGCATTGATTATCAAAAATATGTGGAGGGCAATGTTGCAAAATGGTGTGTAGCCACTCATCATAAAAGATAAAAATATGTATCGTCAAAATTTCTCCACTTGGATAGGCAATGGAACCAGGAAGAAAACATGTATATCTTATATTTGGAAAAACGTAATGAACATTTTACAATGGACGCTCGATTTTATTTCATAGGAGATACTTACAGCATAGAGGAGATTTTGAGTTATGTTTTTTGAAATAATGCATAAGGATTTTATGTAATAATCGGCCATATAGGTGCTATTGTATAAAACTAACAGTGAGGTGTTAAAAAAAACTCAAAATGTAGATTCGAAATGCAGGCAAGTTTCTGGGTACGCATAAATAGGAATAGCATGGTAGACAAGGTAAATATAGATGATAGAGAAATGAAGAAATAAACACAATTATATGTACTATCTTTTTTTCTAATATAAAAATAGTGTTTCTTGATTTCTGAAAAGATAGAAATAAGTTCGTTACTTCCCATAGCGAGATCATAGAAGGGGCATTTGCTTGGGCTGGTCGTGTAACAAGTTTTTATATAGACTTCAGGAAGCTTGCGATTTCATAGTTGTTAAAGAAGAAAATTGAGTCCAAGCTATAGCATTGGATTTTATGTCAAAATAAATTCGTTATTGAATACTTGAAAGCGGAAAGTCGGTCGTTTAACCTCTCTAGATGTCCCCCCAGAGAATCTCAGTGATAATCAGCACCAGCAGAATTCTACATATCGTGGGGTAACAAAGTAATTTATCAAAACCAACAGTTTCTCAACCAAAGATGGACTGGTAAGTATGAGGCCGCCTTTGTTTGCCTTTCGCTTTACCGAAGGCAATGCTTTGATTTTTTATTTTTTTTAGGTTTCGTTCTCTGCTGTCAGATTGAGCTAAGTTGATTCTTTATTATGTTTTGTTATATTGCAGACACAGATGGACTGATAGGTAAGAGGCCCATTTATGGGACTGTACTTGGAAAAGGGAGGGAGCTCCCTGTAATGGTAAGCAAGGTTGGTTACAGATCCATTATTACATAAATCTCTGCTACTTTGATGATCTAGTATGATTGTAATGCAGTGTGTTAATTCAATCTTTGATTATTAGTGTTGTATCATCACTAGTAAACAACATATGATTATTAGTGTTGTATCATTGGGCTTTCTATACTCATGAATTTGTGTAGTCACATGTCCTGATATTATATTGTTTTATCGACACAACATTCCAGTGTACTTGGTTGACTTATAATGTGACTTTTGGTTTTTATGCGTGAAATTTTAATAAAAGAGTATTGCTACTTTTTTTATTATTAAGTTGAAGTTTATTCTCTACAGTCAATGTGATGTGTAATTTTGTTAAATTTGATAAAAGTTTTTTCATGTTAGTGCAAATAAATTTTTTGAAATAAAATAAAAAATTAAATAACTATACAAAATATTTAAATAATGTCCATTCATAAAAAAAAAAATGAAAAAAAAAAAAATTGCAAGTGAAAAAATTGGATCCCTCTAAGCTCATGTTAGATCAGTATCTAAAATGGATCTATGCTAGTTTAGTAATAAAATGAAAATATGTAAACTCCCTATATTGTATCAAATAAATAAGACTCAAGAAAAGGCAACAATAACTGTGAAATTTTGGGAGTCTGCAACCAAAGAAATTTTTAGGTACAGTGTGTTACTTTTAATTATCAAATTTTTGGTAAAAATTTATGAACATATAAAAATTTTAAAGTGTTCACAATACGGACAACAAATATCTTGTAATCTTCCAAACACTGATGTTATTAGGAAAACATACTGTAGATATACAAAATATACCTTTTAAAGAATACGATAGACCTTAAATGAATAATATCAATTTTCTTTACAGTCCACCAATTATGAGAAACATATCCCAGAGATGGAGATACTAAGGATGTGTAAATTTTAATTTCTTAATCTCGTGATTTATTTTGCCATTATCAATTTCATTGTGAATTTCAATGTATACACAAGGTTAATAACTTGGATATTTTCTGTTTTGTTTGGGAGTTTTATTTGCTGCTAAATGGCTTGGGCTTATCGATTACAGGATTTTGGTGATGCCAAGGGTATCATTGATTAGCTCAATTAACACAATCTATTCAAATCGCCCATTTTATCTTACTGGATGAAACACATTAAGGAACTGGTAAGATTCTTTCACTACATCCGTTTTGAGCACGTCTACAAAGAGCAGAATACGACCGTTTTGACCTCATGTTCAAAAGAGGTATAAAGATGCTTCCAAGTAAGATCTTCTGTTACGCAATCTTTAAAAATCATATCAAAATTAAATCTGACCGTGTAACTTTCATTTAAGGAAAACAATTTCTTATTGATATTCTTCTTATCCAAGGATAACCGTGTCACTCTTTTGCTTAACAGAACTATGAGTTCTCCTTCTTGTAAAGAAAGCTAAAGAATGGTGATCAATTCTGTTTTTGAAAGAATAGTATAAGGCATATTCATGTTTTGCTGGTATTTTATTAGCGGGAAAGATCGTGGAAAGATCAAAGGACTTCGATCAATTCTGTTTTTGAAATAATAGTATAAGGCATATTCATGTTTTGCAGGTATTTTATTAGCGGGAAAGATCGTGGAAAGATCAAAGGACTTCCGGGGTGAGTACATATTTTTAATACATATGCACCATATAGGGAAAGGAATACTTTCTGGGAACATCTGGTAGAATTGGGGGTCTTGAAACTGGATTCCCTTATCATGGTGGGGGACTTAAATTGTATTATTGGGATGAATGAGATTTGGGGGGTTATGGCAAAGTAGATGCCATTGTCGAACAAATAAAGGATATTATCACTGATTTCAATCTTGTAGATATCTGCCCTTCAAAGATTTCCCCTACTTGGGATAATGGAAGGACTGGGGATGGTTATGTCGCCAAAAGACTGGATAGATTTTTTTTACATGAGCAACTAATTAAGAGACTCGAGTACATACAATCTGAGTTATATGCAATTTTATTTCATACCACAGGCCCATTACTCTACAATGGAGGTGGGATGATCACAGACAAGGGATGTCGTTTAAATTTAACTGGGTATGGCTGGAGGACCCGGAATTTGACACTTTGGTAAAGGATTTCTAGAATAGATATAAAATGCATAACACCTCTCCTATGGTGAGTGCGCTAGAAAAACTATGGGTTTTCAAGGACGTGGTTAAGGGATGGGATAAGAAGAAGAAATCCTAAATGAAAAAAGAACTTGTTGATATTACTGCCAAATTGGACAAACTGTGCATCCATTTACAAAAAGGCAATCCCTTGGAGAATCTACGGACGGCTATAAATTAATTGGAAAAAAGAAGGCAAAATATACTACATATACAAGAAGCAACTTGGTGTGTAAAGAGTAGAGCCATAAGGATCCAAGAGGGGGATAGGAATACCAATTTTTTCCACAGATATGCCAACCACAAAAGGAAGATCAATACCATATGAGGGGAACTGATATACTCTCAACATGATATACAAGGAGAAGCATTCAAACATTTTGACAAAGCATACAGTGGCAGAGAAGTGGATTGTGCTAGGGACCAGATTTGGGGAGTGGGTCTATACCCCACCATGTTTGATGATGAAGCAAGTGAGGCACTAAATAAAAAAGTTACGAGGGAGGAAATATTGAAAGTGCTCCAATCCTTCAAAAAGGATAAGTGCATGGGACTGGATGGGTGGACTGTCGATATATTCACACATTTCTATGACATCTTTCAAGAAGATCTATTGGCGATGGTGGAAGAATTGAGGAACAGGGGATATATACATCCACATATCAATTCGACCTACATTGCCCTCATACCAAAAAGGAGATCCACTGGATCCTTCATGGACTATCATCCCATATCCCTGTGCAATATTATTTATAAGATTATATCCAAGGCTATTGTGGGCAGGATTAAACATACTCTTTCAAAATATATATCTCCTGAACAGTTTGGATTTCTACAGAATAGACAGATCCAAGATGATGTAGTTACTACTTAGGAATGTCTCCATACTATTCACACAAAAAAACTTGATGTCGTAGTTATCAAAGTGGACTTACAAAAGGCATATGATTGCCTAGACCGGGTTTATCTGAGTATGGTTTTACATAAAATTGGCTTACAGGCCAAGAACATAGAATGGATCATGGCATGCATCACAAATTTTTTATATGTTGTCATTATAAACAAATACCCAACCCGATATTTCGGGGTGGGCAGGGGGCTCAGACAAGGATGTTCCCTTTCCCCACTTTTATTCATTTTGGCAATGGATGGGCTCAACCTACATATAAAAAGAGTTGTGACGGAGGGATGTTTCAACGCTCTTATTCTGGGACAGAACATAAGTATATCACATAGTTTTTTCGTGGATGATGTGCTTATTATGGGTATAATCCATACAATTATTTGGTTGACATTATTTCATATCTTTGATAAGTTCGAGAATGCCATTAGACTTCTCATGAATCATTAGAAGTCTATTATTCTATATGTAAATGGCGATATGGCGGATATTACATATATCCAAAGATTATTTGGGGTGAAGGCTGATAGTTTGGTTGGTGGTATGAAATGCCTAGGGTTTCATATCAAACCCAACAAATACATGGTAAATGATTGGATGTGGCTACTGGACTGTTACTAAAAAAAATATTTGGGTGGGATTACAGATGTCTAACACTTGGGGAGCGCATTACTCTCAACCAATCGATGATTGCATAGTTGGGGGTATATTAGTCCCATCTATACCACCTCCCCGGTACCATTATCATCAAACTTGACAGGATCATGGCAAAATTCATTTGATTTGGGTTTACCACTACACATAAGTATCATCTGGCTAATTTGGCATGCATTACTCTACCAAAAAGGTTGGGTGGTTGGGGGATTATGAATTTGAAGCGTTTTGGATGGGCCTTGTTGAATAAAACTCTATGGAGGGGTATTTTTGGGGTGGGCATCTGTGGGCACATTATAAGACACAAATATCTCGAAGACAGAGACTTTATTGTCTAGATGCATAGGGAGCGCATTGGGGTTCATATGGGGCCGACAATATGGCTCAACTTGAATAAAATTAGACAGAGTTTTCTACACAACATATGATCGATATTTGGAATCGGACATAAAATTCTGATTAGCCCGGATCGAATATTGGGAATGGGACAGGAAATAAACCTCTCATATGAGCTCATACAATGCATCAATGATATGGGCATATTTTTTTGGAGTCAAGCCATAAGACGGTGGTAGGGTAATACTCCTATCTGGATGGAGTCAAGGGAGATGGGCATGGAGGGTCTGATGGCACGGGAATGGGTGTAGATCAAGTCCGAAATGAAACTGGTTGGTGTTTGCAAGGAGGTAAAGGGTGATCGGATTGGATGGCATGGGAAAATGAAGGGAGGCGACGTGAGGTGGTAGACTGCTATAAAACTTTCTGTTGCGAGGAACTACACAATCCCAAGGTATGATGGTTTTATAAGTATTGGAAAACTAAAATTCCTATTAAGATCATTTTATTTCTTTGGCTTGTTTGGAAAAACAAGAACTTGACTTGGGACAATCTACAAAAGAGAAACTAGCAGGGGCCTAGAATATGTGCATTATGTAGGGCGGGGGGGGTAAAAAACAACATGGGTAAAAAACAACATACATCTTTTTCTACAATGCCCCATTACTACACAGATCAGGAGGAACATCGCGGGACATATAGGTTTCCATATTAATCCATTTGATAACATTACTGACTATTTGAACTGGTTGAGTGTACAAACCCCCCTATGGAGGAACATCCCATTGGCTCTTTTTTGAGAAATATGGAGCTGGAAAAATGGCATTATTTTTTAAAATAATATGGGAAATGAGACTATTGTGATTGATCGCATTTTGGGTTGGTATACCTTTGCAATCTCAAACAATATCGGTTCTAAGAGGACGACAAATAGGAAGACAGGTCCCAGGATTGCCTACCCGACTGGGTTTTTTGATGGTGCAGCACAAGGGGGCATATGTGGTTGTGGCTTCTGGATCATCATATCCAAGGAACAAGAATTCTAGGTACAATGGGGAGCCAGTAGAAGCACTAATATGAAGGCGAAGGCTGTGGCTTTGTGGGGACTACTTTGGTTCACTACTTTCCTTGACATCCCCACAATTCACATTTATGGGGACTCACAGACTATCATTGACCACGTTCAGGGCAACACAAGAATTAGAAAACCACAACTACATGGATGGCCTAGACAAAGTGAGATCCTATGGGGGTCTTTCACAGATCTAACTATTCAATACATAAGAAGGGATTTCAATCAAAATGCTGACAGGATGTCAAAGATGGGACTTTTGGATGTATTGGACAAGATGCACATTGAGATAAGGTTGGGTGGCAACATACTGGATGCTGGCATTCTACCTCTCTCGGGATAAGTCCCACTTCGCTGGGATATTTTACAGATGGAATGTTGGTGTTTATACATCTTCTTGGATTGTTGTCTTTGGCCAGGTTTTTGATTTGGATATGCATATGTTTACATAGAAAGGGTGTGTTGATGGACTGATTAACTGGATAATTGCAATACATAGATATATTTTTGTTTGTTAATATGTTTAAGTTGTCACACTTTATGTTCATAGATTGGTATATTAGAATAGATTGATCTTATTTCACGTCTGAAATGGACAGATACATGTTGCTTAGGGTAATGCTTTGGCACTGGAAAAACTGGATATTTGTACTATTTTTTTTCTCTAAAACAAGTCAAAAGGCTTTGTATTTTCGAGAAATGGATGGAGAATTGGTAAAAACATTGTAAAATTTAAGAATGGCAAATAAAATATTAAAAGTTTTTGAAAAAAGTTGCTTATATGTAATTGGGATGGGTAGAAGATATCTATAGAAAAAAAGAACTTTGAAATTGTACTTCTTCTTTTATTAAATATAATAAAAAAAAAATCTTAAAAAAACACCACCATGGAATTAGTGTGTTTATCTTTATATTATATTGTTCTCTCACCTCTAATTAGAAGACAAAATAGAATATTGTTATTTCATTGGAAACCCTTCATATTTATGGTACATAAACTTCCAATAAAATTTGTATATATTTTTTTGGAATGGTTCTGTTTATGTATTATATCAAATATTGATTTTTTGCTGCAGTGAAACATGCTCACATTGCTCACTGAGAAGAAACTCGTGCGCTTCTAAAATCCAAGTTCATTTTTCAAACATAACTATAAGTTTTAAGTTAACTCTGAAGACCGTGGTTAAAGTGCAGTTAAAAATATTGTTAGAGCTTTAACTTTCAAATCCGAGTTGATTTTTGTAATGGTTTTAATACTAATTTAAGCACATGAAACTCAAAATTGTTTGATAGTTTTCATTAAGTCTAGCACACATGCCCATGTGAATGGTTAAAATTTCAGTTTGGTTCTATTGCCTGCCTCGTAAAGCTTTGATAGATCTAGACATATAGAGTATCTTTACAAGCAAGTCCTTGTCCCATTAAGTGTAACTAATTTCCTTGGTGTTGCCTTATTTATGTGGCATCTTTAACTCTGGATATTTATCACATGTGGGATTTTTATTAAGTGTTTTAGAATATGAATTTTTTCTTAAAATATTTATGTATTTTTTAGTTAAATTTATTAATTAAAAAATGTTATATAAATAATCGTCATATGAATAAGTTATAGTTGTTGGATATATAGTATTTTATTGGGTCAACGACAATATTTGTCTCGCTTTATATATTTTGAAGGGTTAATGTTAAAATGAGATATGTTTATTTTTAATATGATTGGTTTATAAAATGAGCTTTTTGGAATTTCTTATTGCACATATAGACTATATAAAGATTTTATATTGTTATATCAATGTTCACGATTTTTGGGCTAAGTTTAAATGGTCTCCACTGTGTTTGACTAAGTTTAGTAGTATTCAAAATGTGTAATTTATTATCTAAAAACCACCCACCTTCACCATCATCTTGATTGTTTATTCAAATATACTTCAAGAATCTATTAAATGTAAATAAAAATTTATAAAGAAGGAAAATAATTATTTTGTAAAACAAGGGGGGTGTTCTATTTTAATAAATACATTTTTTTTAATTAATAAAAAATACAAACTTTCTTAACATTCGATAGAACTAAGTCAAAATTAACCATATGTAATGCAATAGAAACTACATATTATAGAAGCATAGGCAACATAGTAGCATAGTTGATATTGTAGTTTTCAATTCACAAGAAACATAATTGAATTTTAAATTTGCAATTTGCAATAAATCTAAGTGGAAAGTAAAAAACAAATATGTAACAACTAAATCTTTGAATGGCACAATACAATAATCATTTTTTCATAATACTCATCATCCATGGATCTTGATGCAAAGATTTAGATTGCATGTTTCATTAGGCTATCATAATAATTTTATGGGAAGTTATTACATCACTTATTTAGTTGTGTAAATCAACTACACAAAATCTTTAAAATAAAATCATAAAAAATCAATTCATGTAATTTCACAAATAAATTGAATTAAATATTTTTGTAACCATTTGACTCAAACTAATATTAAATAACATTTTTTACTTTATCACACATCAATTAAAAAAAAATATAAAAAAATCAATTTATATAATTTCATAACTAAGTGTTTTTGTAATCACTTAGTTGAAATTAATAATTAAGTAATATTTTTTTACAAATTTATAAAGCAAGTTGTAATACAACACTTATTTTAATAAATTCAATTAATAGTAAGCTTGAGTAAATGATGTATCATTACTTATTAACATTGAAAGTGAATCACTTTTTATTATATTGTTGCTTTAGTGGACTTTAATTGGTTACTTTTTTTAAGTTTTATCGCTCATTGACCTATTTTATCTTAGAAGAAGAGGGAATCACCTTTATTGTATTGTTGTTTTACTGGGCTTTAAAGTACTTTAATGGTGTGTTATTAATATACTTTATTGCCTTTATTCTTACTTCAGAGGGTTGAGTGATGTAGTGATTGGTCGATATATTGTTTTTCGGTTAAATTTCGATAAATTTAAAATGGGGCCATTTTTCAACTATGAAAGAATATCTTTTAATTATTTTATTCTGCCACTCGAATGGTTGGGTAAACAATGTTTGTGTGTTTTTAATTTAATAGGATTTAAGTTAATAATTATTAAAATTTATAAATTTGATATTATTATTTAGAATTACACTCTTTGAATATTTATATATAATATTAAAATAGTAGATTAATTATAACAATTTATTAAGTATTTTATTTTTCCAAATATCATTATTTGTAAGATAATAAATTAGCATAAATTTAGTGAGCCGAGAAGCACTCTACAACTTAATATAGGGTAGATGTATAGTAATAAAAATAATAAACTTTAATTTGTTATATTTTGATTTTTTTTAGATAAAAGAAAATCATAATACCATATGCCAACAGGGTTTAATTATTTTGTGATCATGGTTTATCAAAACTATGGGCCATATAGTATGTTATGGATCTAAATTTTTAATTATTTTGTTACAATTCCATGGGTTAATACCATGGCTTGTCTACATGCCCAAAAACTATAATTTTATTTCACAATTTCAAAATATTTTATAAATATTTTATAATTTTTAATTTAATGAATTTTTACACCTAGAAGTAGCATTCTAACCCATTATGTAGGCTGATGTGTAGTACGTCAGTCTCCAATAAACATAATATAATAATAATAAAATAAAACCATATGGATTTGTAAAATAAATAAATAATCTACAATACAATTTGACACAAAGAATCCACAATCCTACTCCAAAATCTTTTAATATTTCCTTTAATTAAATATTTGTAAAATTAATCTTTAAAGAAAAAACCATATTGTACAAATATATTAAATTCTTTAATGACGTAATATTTCCACCTCAAAGTTGTAATATTTGAAAATATTAATTTTGTTTCATGCCATGTAAAAAATATTTAATATTAATATTAAAAGATTAATATTAATACCAACCTAGATCCATATTAATATCCTTCTTGGTACTTGAGAGATCCAGGGTTAAGATGGATCTAAGGTGGTTTAATCAAATCTAAAAGCAAAAAGTTATAATTACTTTTGAGATATATCTAAACCCTCCATCCCCATAACTACCAATAAATATGAACCAAGGATCCAAGTGAAGAGAGAAACCAAAGTGACTAACAATGATAAAAGAAAGATAGTCCATGATTCTTTTAAATTTTTCATTATTGTATTTTCTTTGACATGATTGATCCAAAATATAGGTTTAATATTTTACAACCAATTATGTTTTTTTTTTTTAGATACTTTCTTAAATACAGTAAAATGGGATTGGATTTAAGAGAGAGAGAGAGAGAGAGAGAGAAAGGGGAGGAATAGAGTGGGGGGGGGGCAAGGGAGAGAGAGGAGGGTGGAGATAGAAGGAGAGAGGGAGGGTGAGAGAGATGGATTTGGAGGGGGAATGAGAGGGAGGGAAGAACAAATATGTTGAGATATAAAGGTGGAGAGAGAGAGGGGGTGACAAGGGAGAGATGAAGACAGAATGAGGGAGAGAGGAGATGAGGGAAGAAAGAGAAAATGAGAGGATAGAGAAAGGGAAGGAAGGGGAAGAGACAGACATAGATATGGAGGGGGGAGAGAGAAGGAGATAGGGAGGGATATATTGACAGAGTTAGAGGGTGGAGAGAGAGTGTGATAGGGGAAAGGCAGAGGGAGGTGGGAGAGAAAGGGAGAGAGAGAGATGGAGTTGGAGGGGGTGAGAAAGGGAGGGAAGAAGAAAAACATAGAGAGGGAAAGGTGGAGAGGGTGAGAAAGAGAGGGAAGATGAAATACATTGAGAGAGAAAGGTGGAGAGGGAGAGGGAGTGACAAGGGAAAGTTGGAGAAACAATGAGGTAGAGAGGAGAGGGAGAGGGAAGAGAGAGAGAGAGGGAGAGAGAGGGAGAGAAAGAGAGAGAGAGAGAGAGGGGTGGGGAGAGATAAATAGATAGATGTGGAGAGGGAGTGTGTATATTTTAGGGGTGAGAAGGAGAGAAAAGGGGAGATAGACATATAGATGGAGGGAGGAGAGAGGGAATAAGAGAGGGGTAGAGAGAGAGAAGAAGAGGCAGGGAGGGGGTAAGAGATAGATATGGAGAGAGAAGTGGAAGAGAGAGATTGTGTGTGTATGTTTGGGAAGTGAGATAGAGAGACAAAGAAAGAGAGACAATGAGAAATAGAGATATAGATGGAGCGAGGAAAGAGGGAAGAAGAGAGAGACAAAGATATGGAGGGAGGAATAGAGACAAATATGGAGAGAGAAGAGGAAGAGAGAGAGAGAGGGAGAGGGAGAGATAGATAGATATATATGGAGAGATAGAGTGTGTATGTGTGTGGGATGATATAGAGAGATAAAGAAGGAGAGATAGAGGGAGATAGATATATAGATGAAGGGGGCGATAGGGAAGAAGAGAGAGATAGAGAGAGGGAGGGAGGAAGAGAGATATATATGGAGAGAGAGAGGGGGGAGGGAGAGAGAGTAACATGTATTTTGGGGGTGAGATAGAGAGACAAATAAGGAGAGATGGAGGGAGGTATAGATATAGATCGCAGGGGAGGGAGAGAAGAAGAGAGAGACAGAGAGAGGGAGGGAGAGGTGGAGAGAGAGAGAGATGGGGGAGAAAGGGATGTAGATAGACACAAAGATGGAAATTGGAGAGAGAGGGAAGAAGAAAGAGACACACAAAGACAAATATAGACATAGAAGTTAGATCTAGAAATTCGTGAATATTTTGGTTTTTCACTAAAACAGATGTATTGTTTCGTGTAGTTGTTGATTTTTAATGCTATTTGATTGCTTGCATTATATGCATTGATTTAAGTGTAGATGCCAATTTCTAATTCTATTTGATAGCTTTCACTAGATGTGTTGATTTCAGTGTAAATGTTGATTTTTACTCCTATTTGATTTCTTGCACTAGATGCATTAGTTTTAGTGTAGATATTGATTTCTAATCCTATTTGATTGCTTGCACTAGATGCATATTCAGTATAGATGTTGATTTCTAATCCTATTTGATTGTTTGCACTAGATGCATTAATTTCAATGTAGATGTTGATTTCTGATTTGATGCAACTAATATATGATGTAAATTAATTTCAAAGTAATTAGATTAATAGTGTGCATTGATTTCAGTGTAAGCACGTAAAAATGATTGATAACATGCATTGACTTTTGCGTTACAATAATTTAATCATAAATACAATACTTGAATTTTGATCCTAAATAAAATGTTCACTTACCCGAAATGCTTGCTTCCTGAAACTGTAAATTATTTGTAATTGGCTTATTTCTTATTATTCCCATTTTCCATGATTCAACATTTTTAATCACTTTGCATTCAAACAAGGGAATAGAAAAAAACTACCATTGAAAATTGTTTGGGCTTCAACACTCCATAAATCACAATGATTGACATTGGAGAAAGCTACTATTAATATTGGAGAGCAAAATTTTAGACAAGGTATGATGTTTACTGCAGTAGCTCGAGTTAAATATTTGAATTGTTCTTTTCATATGATCAATATGAAAGGATGCAAAAACTAATAGGTGTGACAATAAGAACAGTAGAAGAAAATAATGTGAGATTGATCACAATGAAGATTGTTTGTAATTGACTACATTCTTATTATTCGTATTCTCTATCATTCAACATTGTTACATTGTCACTTTGCATTCAAAAATTCCATTTCATCATCCAAGTTACTAATTGTCTCTCTCATCTCAACAAATTGAGGTAACTAAAAAAATTTAAAATTAAATTTCCCAAATTAATCTAGACATATTTAGCATGTTTAAAATATCAGAATAATTAGATGTTCAACAAATTGTGCATGACAGTGTATCAATGAAACCATCCTAGATCCATCTTAACCCCGAATCAATCAAACGTCGAGAGGGATCAAATATCTCGAGGTGCAAACCTGTCCTCAAGTTTTGCACTCAAAAAAGAGGTTTGCACCTCAAGAGCTTTGATCCCTCTTGACGCTTGATAGATCAAGGGTTAAAATGGATCTAGGCTAGTATTAATTCTAGATTTATCAAACATTGAGAGAGATCAAATATCTTAAGCCAAAAACCTTTTTTAGAGTGCAAAACCTAGATAAAAATTTACACCTTGGTAGATTTGATAGTATATATATATATATATATTGATAGATATATATATATAGATATATAATATATATATATATAATATTTAATTGATTTTTGATAGATATATACAATGAAATTTGTTTGTTATTAATATTATTTAAAATGTTACATGTCACTTTATATTAAGTATTGAAGGAATTACAATTTTGCTTATACTTTACGTTAGAAATGACTTATCAATAAAAGGAATTATGCATCTCCTTTATCTTGAGCAACACACTAATAAAATGTTTTAAACATAAGAATTTTTTCATTTTCAGTTGCTTCATATAAGATATAATGTCTTTCTTTGTTTATCACTATATATATATGTATCTACTTTAACTTGAATAACACAAAAATATTTTAACGATAAGAAAAAATTTGTGATTTTCATTTACTTTATATAATATCTATATAGATCAATGTTAACATACGACCTATTAATCACTAAGATGGATCAAATCTCTTGATATACAAAAAAAAATTCAAATTTTACACTTTAAAAGAGATTTGCACATCAAAAAAATTAAGATTGGATCCTTATCATATTAAATAAATCTCGAATTAACATAATTCTACACTACTAATAATATCATTATTTAAATTTAATTGATAAAAATTTTAAAATAAAATTCTACTATAAATATAATTTTATCAATTTAATAAATAACATTTTACGACTTACTACTCCTCATTACAATGAGATACATTAATTTTGCAGATTTATAATTTTTAAGAAAAAATAACTACATGTACAAATTTGATTTTGAATGGAATTACATATATCTTTATAATATACAGAATTGAAAGATACATCAATTTTGGAGAATTTTGGAGATTTATAATTTTTAAGAAAAAAATAACTACATATACAAATTTTATTTATGATTCAATTACATATATCCTTATAATGTACCAAATTGAAAAAAAATGTTTTTTTTTTTAAATTATCTTTAAAATAAATTATATCAAGTTAGATAAACTATAAAGTCATAAATAAATCTATAATATTTAGATAGTTATAGTTTTACGGAATTTACTTTGTCCTCATTACAATGAGATACGTTACTTTTTGCAGAATTTATAATTTTTTTAGAAAAAAATAAACTACATGTTACAATCTTGATTCTAGAATGGAATTATATATATCTTTATTAATTATAGAAATTGAAAAGATATATAAACTTGAGAGATTTATAATTTTTTAAGAAAAAAATAACTACATGTTCAAATTTGATTTAGAATGGAATTATATATATCTTAAATATAAGAAATTGAGAAATACATTTAACTTTAGTGATTTATTGAAACAAAATTAAACTACATGTAAAATCTTATTTATGATTTCAATTACATGTATCCTATAATTATGAAAAAAAATGTAAATATGAAAAAAAATGTTTTTTGTTTTGTTTTTTTTTTTTTTAATTATCTTTAAAATAAATTATGGTCAATTTATATAATTATAAGTCATAAATTAAAATCCATAATATTTACATTAGTTATAGTTTTATTTTTTTCAATATTTTAGTAGTTAACACATTTTTTAATGTTAAAATTGTTTTTTAAATATTTTAGTAGTTAACGAAAATGTTAAAGTTAATTTACATTAGGTTGTAATATTATATTTTTCAAATTAAATTTAGATAAAATTGGGACAATTTTTTAAATGGTTCAGTTATAAAATCTTCTTTGTGCTATGTTAAATTGAAAAAAAAGAAAAATGTTAGATTTAAGATTTTTGTGATTTATTAAAGACTTTATTGATTTTAATGACACATTTATCTTGTGGTATTCTTTATATTGGAGAAACAGGGAGGTCTATTAAACAGAGAATCCATGAGCATGTTGCAGCTATTAGACATAATCGATTCCACTCATCAGCCCTAGCCGAGCATCTAGAGAAAACAAAACACCATGCACCATGCCTATATTGAAGAATCCAAAGTTGCTAGGGTTGATCACTTCCACTATAGGAAGCTTAGGGAAGCGATTGACATTGAGAGGCATGCCACAAATCTTGATAGGGATGATTATTGGAAATTAAGTAAGCGCTGGATTCCGACTCTCACTTCATATACCTCCCTTTCTCCTTTTTTACTTTTTATTTCTAGCTTATTTTTAGGTTTTTACTTTTACTATTATTTTCTTCTTTAACTCCATTTATTTTACTTAGTAATCATTTTTCTTGTTTCCTCTTTTTATATTATTCTTATTTTTGTTACCCCTAGTTATTTGCTATTATCTAGTTCCTTCATTTTTTTTATTATAAAAATTGAGTGTTTCTCTACTATTTATTTTTCGCAATATTATTATTAGGTGGGTTGATATAACTAATATATATGCCTAATAACCTCTTCATATTTAAATAATAATTTAATAATTTAGTTTACTTCTTATTTTATATATTTTACTTAGTAATCATTTTTCTTGTTTCCTTTTTTTTATATTATTCTTATTTTTGTTACCCCTAATTATCTGTTATTATCCGGTTCCTTGTTTTTTTTATTATAAAAATTGAGTGTTTCTCTACTATTTATTTTTCGCAATATTATTATTAGGTGGGTTGATATAACTAATATATATGCCTAATAACCTCTTCATATTTAAATAATAATTTAATAATTTAGTTTACTTCTTATTTTATATATTTTA
>APFE030817491.1:54444-92056 GCA_000404065.3 Pinus taeda | reverse complement strand
AAATGCATTGAGGCTTGCAGTGCAGAATTGTAGGAAGGGGAGCCATTTGAGTATAAGAACTTTGTGGCTATTGTTTCATGGGTGCCAGAATACACAATGATTATGCTGACACTCGGGGGTTCTAGATTGGCCTCAGGTTCAGATTCCCTCTGATTTGGTTGCCATTGGAGGAGTATAAACCCGCTTATCAATTATGTGATTACGAAGAGGAATCCTAGCCATGTGAGTTAGTGGCCAGTCAAAGATTCAGAGCTCTAGGTGATGATATTGTTGTTGCATACAACTTTACATATTTCCATCAGGGGCACAGTAGAAGGGTCTGAGATTCTGCATGGGCACATGTAGTGGCTTCAGTTGGGGGGAAATGTTGGGTGTGGTTTCTCACCCATTTTCCGCACCTTATTTCCCTTGTTTTTACCTTTTTGTCCTTCAAACCTATGCCCTTATATGACCAAACTCCCTATTTTCTTACCTTTTTAAACCATTTTACTGTCATGTTACTTTGTTGTATTTTACCAAATAAATACAAGGTTTTATCTCTTTTTGTGGCTAACTAGATGAGCATTGAAGGAGCATGTTAGGAAGTTTATATTTTTTAGGTGTTGGCTCATAGAAGCAGACATGCAGCAGGAGTTCACTGCAGGAAAGGAGATAATAATTCGCTGTTACACCTTGAGTGTTGTTACATATCACTACTACATACTAGGTTCTATTACAAATCACTGCTGTTACAGGTGGATGCTATTAGAGATTGTTGCTACACATCAATGCTATTACAGGCTGCTGTTACAGATCGAGTTCTGTTACACCTGATGTGGATCTTCCATTACACCAACAGTGTTGTCATTAGTTATTCCACATCATGCTAAACCATCATTTTCTCAATACTATTGCGCCAAAGCTGGAAATGTGGGTACTATTCCACATAACAACTGTCGGCAGTAGGATTGTTTATTTTTGAGGCAACATGACTCAAGCAGTTGTAACTAATGTTGAAGATTCTCATTACTGATCTGTTTTCTAATTTTCGAGATGTTATAGTTATAAAAGACTCAGCTTTTTGTGTTTCAAAGGCGACATATAGAAGAGTACCGTTACTATGTTTATGTAATTCCTAAACTTATTTTAATATCAATTGGAATGGTGATGTTGTTATTACTTCTTAACTGATCAGTTAATCATTTTTAATGTTCTTCCCATGCCCTATTGAGGAGGAAGGGCCCTCCTCTTTGTTAGGGATTGTAGTGATTAGGTAGTGTACATTTTAGTTTAGTTTATTAATTTATAGTTTTCCATTGTTGTTGTACAAATCGTGGATTGCATTTGCTGCTATTTCTATTGATATTGTGTTGTTATACAGAGTTAAACAATAGAGGAATAGTAACCAATTGGAATAGATGTTAGTTCTAGTTGTGGCACGCCTGTATTTCAATAGCTGCAAGTTGTGATTTAATTCTATGGATTGTTTTTATATCTGCATACATGATTGATTTAGTAATTTAGATAGACAACATCTTTTATAGTTTTTATGCATTTTCTTATGCTTGGCTGGAGTGTATCAACATAGATAGTGTGAACTCTATTGAAACAACAAGACCTACCCTGGGTTGACAATTGATGTTGCAGTCTGAGTCAATTAAGCTTGATAAAACAACATTACACATAGTTCACTATGATAGAAGATTTCATAATCCCTTTGAGCAAGGCATGAATTTAGTCTCATCAAGGGAAGACTATGCTTGTTTTCTCAAAAGGTGTTTTATCTATCTTTAGAAGTTGTGCAACTACTATTAACAAGGAGAATGTCATCAAGGAGTTCCTAGTGGCTATTAGAAAGAAAGCAAAATTAAGACATCACAAGCATAACATGAGAGAATGAGTCATTATAACAATTGGTGAAATAAGAAGAAAACTTGACACAAGTTAAAACGATAGTTATTATGGTGAAAGGGAGGCTCCAAAATAATAGCATGAGAAAAATTTTGGAGGGGGGTTGTACCAGAAACAACACCTCCCTACACCCCTGCCTCGACATTCTATTGGATTTGGCTCATCTGTGGCATGATGGGTCGTTTGGTGCCAAATTTATCTCGAGCCTCTACTGGGGTTATTTTTCCATCGTTGTCTATGGCTTCTGTAGAAAGGGTTGAGGGGTCTGCATGTTGGGAAGTGTCTACTTGGCTCTATAGTGGGCCCATTTTATTTGTTTCCGGATTGGGTCATCTTATATGTGGGATTTTTTAAGGCATTTTTTGCGAACTAAGATTTGGTTCCTATGATTCTTCATCCTAATTCTTTTATTTTTTACAGGGGTCAACTTCTCCATCAATAGCTGGGCAGATGTGGTGTTATTCTATAGTTTTTGTTGCCCTATTTTGTTTTCTTATTGGCCCAGTTGTGGGATTTTTATTGGAGCCTAAGGGGTGGATTGTGCCCCACATAATGTGTGTAACCCTTCGGGGTTAAATGTGGGTATTTGCACATAATTTATTTTTTTTGGTCTTCTTCTGGCTTATTTTTGGCCTCTCTTTGAAGCTTAAGGGGGAAACTTGTTCCACATCTTAGAATTTCTAAATTTTTTGGATGGGTTTCAGACCCATTAGTTTATGGCAAGGGTTTTGTTTCTAGTTCATGGTTTCTCTATTTTGACGTGAGGTATTAACTGGACAAATTCTTTTAGCATGTGCAAAATGTAAATTTTCTCCTCCCATGCATGAATAAAATTATGGGCTTTTTTTATTGGGAAAAAGAAATCACACTTTAAATATCCTACTAAGTTTTAAGGAAAAAAAACCAACACAATCTCAACAAGTAAAAATTTCAAGGTAAATTAAAGAAAATGTATAGTAATGTCCACGAATGTCCATCCAAATGAAATGGAGCCATGCTATTTTTTGCCTCCACTAAATTATAAAGTCAAAAATAGTATGGAAGTTGTTGTTAGCTCAATAATTGGAAACAAAGTGAAACCATGAATATCTATACAAAGCCTTAAGACAATTACTATTTCTATCAGAAAAATATTTTACCTTGATCAAATGCTTAAGATTTAGCTCAATGAGTCCCTTTGCATTCTACCCTTTGGATTAGCTAGATGAATGTTTATTTTTTATTTAGGTAGATCACTAGTTATGACTACCAAGCTAGATTATGAAGCTTATTTCCCTATTTAACGCTTCTTCAGAGGATAATGTAGTATCATATGGTAACTAGATATAAGTAGTTTTGAAAGTTCATGCTAATTATTTATAGTCTCTGGAATTTGTCTACTATCAATGAGCATCCATAACCTCGATAGAGTTAAGCATAATATCAAAGGCATTTCTCTAATAGTAGTAAGAATTCATAGCACTAGCAAAGATACTTGTATGTCACACATGATATAAAAAAAAATTCTAAGCCTTTACCTTAGCCTATTCTCTTTTTCATTTTTTTTTGGAGGGATCAATGGATGGGGGATCTTAAGTACCCTATCGAAGCTTCTTGGATGATACCTATTAGTGATAATTTTTTCAAATATGTCTTTTATGCTAAGCACATTTCTTACATGCAATACCATGGACACTCCTTAAACTTCTAGGTAATATGTTAATCATTATTACATGTTTTATTGTAACCTTGAATAGAACCAATATTTTGTTTAGAACTAGGTTTGAGATGCTCATAGGTATTCATTGTCAAGTCAATGTTCCACCACTAAGTATAATTTCAAGCATTAAATTGAGGTAATGGACAAAAGAAAAAGAACCAATGTATTGTGTATTGGGCTATGTGTGGATTTCGATTATTCTAACAAGCTCTGTTCAAATATCATTGAAGAAAGTAGAGCATCAATAACATATGGCCATTTTCTAGAAAAGGAAGCAACAAGCCAATCTTGGAAGGGGAATTAACTAAGCAAAGAAAAAAAATAGACGTAAAATAAGCACAATGAAAAGTAATGAATAAACTCAAATAAAACAAAAAAAATGAATAGAATTCAAATGCTAAAGTTGAAAGTAATCAAAGGAAAACTACTTATATACAAGTCATCTACCAAAAGATGGTTAACTAAAGAATAATTTTAGGATTTGACCACCAATAGGAAGGATTTCTACTTCTCCTTCAAGGGTGTGTTGTTTGTACATGCATAAGCCAAGTTTCTCCACTATTAAGTAAGGACTAAGCCATAATTCTTGGAATTTAAAATGTTTTCCTTTCTCTTAATGTCATTTATCCCATTTTAGCACAAGGTATCCCACCTAGAAGTCTTTATCTCCCATAGCGTTCTTGTCAAACCATCTCTTAATAGTTTATTGATGAATAATATATTTCTTATTCACCATTCCTCTTTCTTCTTCAATATTAAACAAGGTATCAATTCTCTTTTGGATGGTTCATAAATTTTACCCACCTAAGGCTTCGGATAATGGAGAGATTATAAGAAAACATTTGAGGAAGGGATGGATTATTTCCCATAAAGTATGAAATATGGAGATGTCCCAAGTGACACTGTTGGAGTTACTTTGTCATCTTAGAGAGCATTGGGTAAGGTAATGTGTCAGTTTCTTTGATGGTTAACTACAATTTGTTTGAGGATATTGATTTAGTTTTTATTGGTGGATTTAACCAAACCATTTCATTTGGGGTAATTATAGAAATTCCCACCTGTAGATCACCTAATAATGAAATAGACTAAAGCAAAATACTTGATCTACTTCTACAACCAATTTAGCGGAAGCTTAGTCGAACATGAGCAACATCAGTAGAACACATATAACTGATAAGAAGGAATCAATCACACATAATGCAGAAGAAATATCCAGGGGAAAGCTCTAGCCTAAAACCCCATCTCTGTATTATCATACGAGTGGAAATATAGCCAGTATTACAAAAAGAATAATCTCAAAGGCTATCTTGCTTTCTCTGCGATACTTGTGCTGCTCATAGACAATCAAAGACCTCTATCTAACCTCTAGTCTGCCCTTCAAGCCTCCTATTTCTTTGTGCAACTTTGATTGGGGTCTGCTGTAGCCACTTGTGTGAATTAGCCTCTTCACACACTCACTAACCTCTGATCCAACTACGCAAACCCTGAAGGAGATAAATTCTCATCCTTGATGAGCTTCCTTTATAGGAAAATTATTCATCCAACTGATAGTACACTGTCCCTTCTCTAATCTCAACCGGGTCTCTGTCTAAACTAACATACATGAGTTATTCATGAGAGAATCTTCAGTTATCTGAAGTGAAACAGTTATATGCAAGCATGCATTAACTAACTGAACTCACATTAATTTAAAAGAGTTGTTTAACTCAATTATAACTAGATTTCACTCAGTTAATTAAGCCAACTAATTACTACTCAATATAGAATTCATCCTTATCTCTCTTTTTTTTAACCAAAACGGGTAATTTTATTGATGAAGGGCCGAGGTCCAAGCAGGTTTACAAATCTATATCAGATATCAACAAATTCTACTGCTATAAGCAGTCTGTAGGGGAGTGGGATTACAACTTCCATCCCTGCAAGCTTGAATAGGCAAGGAGCTAATGAGGAAGCTAAGTGGAACAATTCCATATCTAGTTACATGTCTCTCTACAATTTCCTGAACCTGAAGAAGGAAAGCGCCACCCCTGTATCTTTATCAAAGGGAGTCTCGATATTGCAACTAAACCACTCGGCATTGGATAGAATGAACTCCAGCTAGAGGAAGACTGCCAGTTCTCAGCAATCCAGGCGACCTCAACAGAAAACGTCAACTCTTTCATGCGGTGACCATAACTCTGTTCTTTGCTCCATTGGAATGGTATCGCCGGATTGTCAGCTTGTCGACATAGACTTACTGCTGCCAGATACTATTAACCAAAACTTTTCAATTTCTCTCACGAACTATCCCTTTCTTTGGGCGCAGGCGAGCTAGGTTGCACGATCCCAGGATCCGGCATCCCAGCAGTCGAATGTGGGTCGATTTTTCAGCAGAGAGGATTCGATCTGAGCAGACTGGCCTCTTATTTCAGAATATGAAATTATGATCATGCCTCCCCTGGAAGGGGGGTAAGACTAAGGAATAATCTAGCAAGACATGGAAAATCGAGAAGTTGGACCTGCACTTTTCACTGCAAAGGCAAAATTCACCTAACTCACAGTCTGATTATGGGATGGCAACCAAGACCGCCTCACCTGAGTTTGTGCTGATCATACCTTTTTCCAGATTGCATCCGATGTTTGCCAAGGAATCTGCTTATGAGTTCAATTCTCTTAGGATATGGAAAATTTGGACTGAAGGGAATTCCTTCAAGAGTCTGGACACTCTTAGAATCTGTTTATTCAGAACAGGATCGCTGAGCCCTTTGTTGTTCCTTAGAGCTTTGATCAGCAGTTCTGAATCCCCAAACACTGCTATCTCCTTGGATTCTTTCCCCCTGGCGAGTTGACATGCTTTCCAGAGGCTTAGAACTTCTGCCTGATTATTTGTTTTTATTCCAAGGCCCCAACTAAAACACTCTTTGCTTCCATTCGAATAGTAGATGGTCCCCCCCGCCCCTGATCTGCCTGGGTTGCCTTTTGAGGCTCCGTAAAAAAATATGGTGCATTTACCTTGAAGCTTCCACCACTTCTGGAAGCCTTCTACATTATCCCGGATCTTCCAATTTTCCTTGAGGGAAGGTCGAGGGACAGAAGGAAGACCCATTATAGGAGTGAAATCGCCCAACTATGACCTTTCTTCATCTCTTAAGGAATTGTCTTTTACGCTAGACTGTCTCAGGGTCTCAATTAGGAGATTCTTGGATTTTTCTGCTACCTTTTCGGCTGGGGTTTCTGTTTGATTGAATATTGTTTCATTCCTGGAGAGCCACACCTTCCAGCATACATACTTCGGGACTGCGGTCCACACCTTGGACCAGAGAGACTTGGCAACGATGCGATGAGGGTATCTAGCATTCCAGGTTAGGAACAATTCTGTGATTGAGCAGTTCTTTGGAGGACTGACATTCAGGCCAGCTAAGAAACATGTCCAGGTCTTTTGTGCAAACTCACATTCGAGAAATATATGAGTTGAGGTTTCCTGAGCTTTATTGCAAAGCACACACCGATGAGGGCCAGCGATGTTCTGTTTGCAAAGATTTTCGCCAGTGAGGATTTTATTATGAAACAAGGTCCAGAAGAAGAAATTAATCTTCGGAATACTTAAGCACTCCCATATCTGCTTCCACACTCCTTCCGGGTGGACTGAATCTTTATTACCTTGCATGTGTAAATACCCTTGTTTTGCCGAATAGACCCCTATTTGACCCCAGCCCCAAGAATCCTCCTCCTCCAGATGAACAGGGGTGAAATCTGCAATTTCATCTTTGAGTAAATTTAGCTGATCACTGAATATCTCGGGAATGTTAGGAAATTTCCAGCACTTCCACTTGCCATCTTCGTCCCATTCCACTATGTCCTCAATTTTTCTGAACCTTCTTGCTCTTAACCATGCTCTTATGCCTGCGATTTCGTTTTTTTCTGAGAGGGGAGGATGACCCATGATTCGATCTTTCCACAGCCAAATTGTTTTGCCATTGCCAGGAACTTTATACAAATGCGATCTAAAGAAATCTAGCCCTCTACAACAGAGTCTCCATGCCAAAGTGCCTTTAGGAGAAGTGGCTGGGTTGAAGGAAGCAATCGGACAATTCCTTAAATATTTGTGGATAAAGATCTGACTTGTTGGATGCAAAGGCTCAGAGGTTACCTGCCACAGGAGCTTGCAGCCCATCGCTAAGTTGGCTTGGAGAGGGTCTCTGATTTGTAGGCCGCCCTCCTTGATAGGACGCTTCACCAAATCCCAATTGACAAGGTGGAAACGATTATTGGTTCCCTTGCCTCCACTCCACAGGAAATTCCGGATGAGGCATGATATTTGATCAGCTATTTGTCTTGGAGCCATAAGCAGTGACGCTTGGAAGGTGGGCAGCGCGGACAAGACTGACTTGATAAGAGTGAGCTTACCTCCAGAGGAAAGCCAGATTCCACCCCATGCAGCAATCTTCTTATTGAACTTGGAGATTACCTCCTCCCATAAATTGTTCCTATTGGAACCCAACGTCAACGGGAGGCCCAAATACTTAATTTTATCCCATTCACCATATCCTTTGAAGCCCAGTTCGCTGGCAATTCTATCGATGGTTTGTTGATCGGCATTCCAAGCATAAACTGCGCTCTTCCTTTCACTGATGAGGGCGCCAGTGACATTGCAGAATTTTTGGAGGATTAACTTGAAAGCTTTTGCCATTCTCAGGGATGCACCACCAAGTAAGAGAGCATCATCAGCAAACAACGAATGGTTCACTGAAGGGATCTCTTGCACAATTCTAATTCCAGGGATGAACCCACGATGTTGCTCCTGAGATAGTTTCCTGCTTAATGAGTCCGCCAGCAGAATGTAAAGAAAGGGGGACAAGGGGCAGCCTTGCCTCAAACCCCTGGTGGCAGAAAAAAATTCTGTTGGCCTCCCATTCACCAATGGAGCTATCCAAACATTGTCTGTGCATGCTTTGATGATATTAATAAAATCTTGACAAAACCCGAAGGCTTCAAGCACCCTGAACAAAAAGGATCGATTAACACGGTCAAAAGCATTACTCATATCTAATTTCACTATCATACCTTGTTCTTTCCGAGCATAGCTGGACTGGAGGGCCTCTTGAATTTGAATGACGTTGTCGAATATTTGTCTGCCTTGTATAAAACCTCCTTGAGCTGGGGAAGTTAGATATTGAAGGAGAGGCTTAATCCTATTAGCCAGCAGTTTCGCCACTATCTTGTATGATGAGTTGCACAGGGAGATCGGCCTAAACCTGTCAAACGATCTTGGATTAGTTTCCTTGGGAATCAGAGCTAGAAATGTAGATTTAGTACCTCCTCCCATTTTTGCCTTTTTCAATACTCCTCTTATCATTCTGAAGAGGTCAAATTTAATTATTTCCCAACAGATCCTGTAAAAATGAATCGAAAACCCATCAGGGCCCGGGGCTTTGTCGGGGTCCATCGACCAAACTATATTGGTGATCTCTTCCTCCGTTGCTGGGCGTATCATTGAGGCATTAGCTTCCTCGCTTACAAGGTTGGGTATGACCGATAGAAATTCCAATTCGTCCTCCTCCTCGCCATTTCCCTCTGCGCTAAGAAGATTTCTGAAATGATTTGTCGCTGCCTCTTGGATTTGAGCGAAGCCTTTAAAGATCTGACCACTAGAGCTGGTGATTTCGGCAATATGGTTACGCGAGAGGCGAGCCCTGCATTGTTTATGGAAGTATGAGGTGTTCCTGTCCCCGGATTTCAACCACAGACTTCGGAACTTTAATCGCCAGTACTCCTCTTCCTTCCTGAAGGAGCAATACACATTCTTTTGAGCCGTTTTTTCTTGAGCGAGCTCTGATGCCGAAGGGAACGTGTTTTCCATTTCAAATTGAATGCCTTCCAAATGAGAGTCACCTCCTTCCGCTACCTGTTGGGGGTTGTATGGATTTCTTTATCCACAGTTTGAGAGCTGATTTAACCTTCTTCAATTTCTGTTCCCACACATAGCTTGGGGAACCATTGACGTCCATTTGCCATGCTGATTGAACTGTGTCCAAGAACCCGTCCTTGCCTGCCCAGAGTGGGCTGAAGCGGAATGGAAGGGGACCTAAATCTTCTTCTTCCTTTAGACAAAATAGAATTGGTTTATGATCCGAAGTGAGTTTTGGAAGGATTTTCGAGAAAACAATTCTTTTGTCCATCATTAGTGAGTTGTTGATGAGAAACCTGTCCAGTCTGGCTGCGATATGGTTATCTCCAGTTCTGTTATTTGTCCAGGTGAACTTACCTTTGACTGGTTTGAGGTCCACCAAGTCCCATCTCTGGATCAAACTGCCCACTGTTCTGCTGAAGGGATCTTTGGACTGAATCCCTCCTTTCTTTTCTTTTAAATCTAGAATTATGTTCAGGTCCCCCCCTAAGACCAGATTTGAAGGACTGTTTAGCTCTAAAAACTCTGAAAGCGATCTCCAGCATTGTTTCTTCTCTTCATAATGTACTGGGACATATAAATTGAACAGGGCAAGGGAGAGGTTACTTACAATGTGACGCAACTCTGTAAAGATCCAGTGTTGAGTTACTAGACTTCGTTCTAAGGAGAAGCTTTTAGTCCAAAAAGTGCCTAGACCTCCAGCAGTTCCCCTTGCGCTAACGGCCTTTCCTGAGTCAAATTTCCATTTGTTGATGCTGGTGTTTAGAAGGGCTTCCCCTTCTACTTTTGTCTCTTGGAGCATAAGGATGTCCGCGGTCTCTATCTTCAGTAAATCTTTGATTGCTTCTGCCTTATTGGGATTACCCAGACCCCTGCAGTTCCAAGAGATCATCTGCATCATTTACCGCTAGAAGGGGTGGGTCCTCCACCTTTGGAGGTCCTTGGCCTGACAGTTCTCCCTAGGGTCATTTCTATTGTTGCTTGACTGCCGAGATTTTTTTGTTTTTATGACTCCTCTTCTCTGGTTTCTCTGTTTGTTCTCCATCCAGCCCTTTTTGTTACTTTTTCATGGGATTCGTCATCTGAAGACCCAATATTCTCTATTGGGTTTTTCTTCTTTTTTATTATATCTGCATATGATGGCGAAGATATATTGCTTGTGAAGGCGCTTTGATTATTGCCTAGATCTGTAGCTTCCATAGTGGCTGGCTGTAGGGGTTCTTCTTCCTCTGCGTCCGGGGGATCTGGGGGAGGCGCTAGGGTTTCGAAGGGATTTTTATCTCCCTCATTAGCCTTTGGTTCGTTGCTTCCAGCATTGTGGTTACTTGTGCTTCCGTTGTCTACCTTGCTCTTGGGCCCTTTGGCCTTGCTTTTGTTGCTCTGCCTGTTTGTTGTTGTTTTCTTTGCCTGTTTCCATTGTTCTTCTTTTCCTTTTTCTGCTGTCTCCTCGCTTCTTTTTTTGCAATATCTGGCAAAATGTCCGTACTCATGGAAAAAACGGCATTTAAAGGGCAACTGTTCGTAATCGAGTTCTTGGATATGAGACCAGTTTGCCACCGTTAGCTGGATCGCTTCAGGTAACCCGATTTCCAAGTCGACCTCCACACAGATCCGGGCACAGGAATACTAATCCTTCCTTGGGGCTTGATCGATATATTTTCCCAGGGCATTTCCAATTGATCGTAAGGAGCCTTGGTTCCAGCAGTGCAATGGGAGATGCGGAAGACGAACCCAGACCGGGACCGCCCTAGGCACATCCTGCGCCGGATCGAAATCAGTAGACCATTTGTTCAAATAAAGGCCTTGGGGCCCCATGAAGTATGGCCCGTTTCTGAAGATCAGGCCTCGATCTTCTGGTTTATCAAACAGAAATACGAAGAACCCTTTGCCCACAAAGTAAATCTTGATTCCTTCGCTGACCAAAGGGAGCCAGTTCCTTTTGACCCATTCTTCAACAGCTCTCGGAGATGGCCACAGCCCGGTGAATTGACCAATCAGACCATTCTCGGCGAGATTCAAAGCTGATCTGCATATTTCTTCTTCAGGGAGTGCGACCTTAGGGATGCTGTCCAATTTCTTCACGAATTTCTGCTGCTGCCCAGAAGCGGGACGTTTGCCTGAGGCTTCTACCAGGGCCTTAAAGGCCGCGACTTCAGGGGGGAGAGGAGGAGGGGCCTCAAGGCCACCTCCAGACGCCATGAGGGAGAGCTCGGGGGCGGGCAGGCTAGGGTTGCGCAGCAGGCGCAGAGCGGGAGCCGACGGGGAATTTTCTAATTCATCCTTATCTCTTTAACTGATGGATAAATTCCTCAATTAATAGAGAAACTGTTGCATGTCTTCACATAGACTTCATGTTTGAATTTTCAAAACTAATTAACTCATGGAGAATTAATTAATTTATTTTCAAACAACTGCTAAGTTCAAATTTGAATTTTACTTCCTATTTTTAGTCCAGGGACTGACTAAAATAGGAATCCATCCTGAATTGCTAAAAATAGAATGTTACTTTTAGCACTTCCATTTTTCATTCCCTTTTTCCCAATCCAACACTGGTACCCAAACTGCTATTTTTAGTAGTGTTATTTTTAGCACTTCTATTTTTAGCATTTCTTGTTGCCATTTTCAACACACCCTCTCAACAAGAAAGGCTTCCTCTCGAACCCGATCCTGTACCTTTGGAATGTTTTGCATGCAACACTTCTACCAAGTGTGGTTGCTCTAGCAACTCTCGGAACAAAAAAAATCCGAACTAACCTCTTTGTTGGGCTAGAAACATACTCTGATGCTAAAGATCTACCTGCTACTGACAAGTGCTCCCTCTCTGACCTCTGAGCTGCTGCAACACTACGTGCATCTCACACCATTGCACACCTCTCTGTGCCATCCTGAACTGGTACAACACTGTTGTGCCTCTCGCATTACTACAACTTGCTAGCTCTACATAATCCTAGGACTCCTGCACTGTAGCTCTCTCTGTTGCTCCATCCACATCTATCTCTACCCACTCAGCCAATCCTGCTACTCCTCATCGGTGCTCCTATAAAAAAGTCAAATCAAAGAGGTTAGGTACCTCAAGGATTCTGCCCCTCCTCCTTGGGACGATCACTCCACATCGCCCCACCTCCTACTTGGAGGTATGGCTGCATGTGATCCCTCTGCCCACCTAGATCGAAGTTTCCCCCTACTGGAGGTCTCTGCATGAGTAGATGTCTCTACTCAATCTCCTCTCAGCTTCCCCTGTTGTGGTTGCTCCACAACCTCCTGAAGCTGCTTCACCAATCGTGGCTCCTCCACAATCATTTGAGACTTCTTCTGGTGCTGCATGTTGAGAGGTAATTTACTCTCCCTCTAAACCACTAAGTCTCCATCAGTTGCCTTGCTGCTCAAGGTTTTGCATGCATATTGAACCTCAAGAGCATACAGGGTCTTAACCCGTGAACCGATCTTCTTCACTTGTCTAGTGATGACGTGTCTAAGGAAAACCTTTCCCTTACTGAAGACTACATCATAGCCTCTGTTTTTCAACATCACGATTGACACCAAGTTTCTCTTTAGTCTTCATACATACTTGACATCGGTCAAGGTAAGGTGAGCTCCATGCTCCCTCTGAAAAATAATCGTGCCTACACCTGAGACACTATACTTTTCATCATTACCCATCGCTATGAGCATCTAGAGATATTTCTCCTCCAAAGTACTATTCTCTCCTTTGATCACTTTTTCTTTGATACATTGTAGAAATTCCCACCTGTAGATCACCTGATAATGCAATAGACTAAAGTAAAATACTTGACCTACTTCTATAACCAATTTAGCAGAAACTTAATCGAACATGAGAAACATAAATAAAACACATATAACTAATAAAGAGGAATCAATCACACATAACACATAAGAAATATCTAGGAGAAATCACTTGCCTAAAACCCCCATCTATGTATTATCATACAAGTGGCAATATAGCTAGTATTACAAAAAGAATTAGCTCAAAATATATCATGCTCCCTCTAAAATAGCTTTGTTACTCATAGATAGTCAAATGCCTCTATCTAACCTCTCGTCTGCCCTCCAAGCCTCCTATTTCTTTGCACAATTTTTATTGGGGTCCAGTGTGGTCACTTGTGTGAATTGGCCTCTTCACACACTCACTAACCTCTGATCCAACTACGCAGTACTAAAGGAGATAAATCCTCATCATGGATGAGCTTATTTTATAGGAAAAATATTCATCCAACTGATAGTACACTGTCCCTTCTCTGATCTCAACTGGGTCTTTGTCTGAACTGACACGCATGAGTTATTCATGAGAGAATCTTTAGTTATCTGAAGTGTAGTAGTTATATGCAAGCATGCATTAACTAACTGAACTCACATTAATTTAAACAAATTGTTTAAATCAATTATAACTGGACTTGACTTAGTTAACTAAGCCAACTAATTAATACTCAATATATAAATCATCCTTATCTCTTTAACTAATGGATAAATTCCTCAATTAATAAAGAAATTGTTGCATGTGTTCACCTAGACTTCATGTTTGAATTTTCACAACTAATTAACTCATGGAGAATTAATTAATTTATTTTCAAACATTTGTTAAGTTCAAATTCAAATTTTGCTTCCTATTGTTAGTCCAGGGATTGACTAAAATAGGAATCCATCCCGAACTACTAAAAATAGAATGCTATTTTTAGCACTTCTATTTTTATCATTTCTTGTTGCCATTTTCAACAGTAATAATTAGCTACATATCATAAAACATTTTCCTCTATCCAAATATAATAGGTTCAACTCAAACTAAAAAGGCATGTAACATTATCAAAGACAATTATGGTTTATGATGAGCGCTGGTATTGCACCAAGGATTTTGCAACTCCCAAGGGCTTCTCAACTTAAATTATCAACCTGGGTTTTGTACAAACATAGAGGTGATAGTACTATATGCACAATAGGTTAAGTTCTACTCATGTCAACCTCATTCATGAAATCAGATCAAGGTGTTCAGAAACCACTCGTACAACTAATTACATTGAAAACTTCTTATGAAAGAATAAATGAACATGATTCTAACTACAAAGGTTAAAATTCCATTCATTACATGTAAATGCTAGTTGTAATTTCGTGTAAGGAAAATTTTGATCTATTTGTAGAAATAAATCATGCTACTTTACTTGCACACTTAATAAAATAAATAACCTACTTTATGTTGGTAGGCTAAATTTCTTCATTTTTAAACCCCTTTTCCCTTCAAAACCATAACCTTATACCTCTATTTTAACCTTGCAAACCCCCTTATTCCTACACTAGTCCAAGAATCATGTCCCTTCTTACACTAGCTTTATGTTTCATGTTTAAGGGTTACGAATGTTCTTAATTAATCATTTTCATAGATTTTATGCCTTTAGATCTTTGCAAATAATAATTCTCTTCCTAGAAGTATTTGATAGACAATGAATTAATTATCTTGTTAGCATGGTTGAGTGCAGGTAGGATTCCTGCACCGCTGGCAAATCTTCAACTATTGTGACAACTCACCACTCCATGTAGACATCGTGTGTTATGGAACGATTAACTCGAGTTGGGCTCGGAGCATAAAGCAAAATTAGAGATATGGTGGAGGTTAGGTCGTCAACTGAATACCTAGAATTGCATTTGTTATAGCCTAAAGGCTTAGCATGGGTTGTTGTTGTTATTTTGTTATAGTCAAAAGGCTCAAATTGGAATGCTTGTTGTAGTTTGGTTATATCTACAGGCCTGAATGAATGTATAAAACATAGGACTCAAATAGAAAATGGTAGCGAGTGATAGATATAGCAAGGATACTGTGATTCTATCCTTTTTTAATTTTTCTTATATTGCCCTCGTTCTGGACTGGATTCGAATTCATGATGTATATTTGCTGATCATTAATAGAAAGGAACTACCCCATGATTTCTCAATCTTGCACTGTAATTATCTATTGATGCATTGATTAAAGAGCTGAGTCTTTACATTTTCTAAACAAGGAAATGAGCTAGTTGGCTAGGGCCCAACCAACCCAGCTTATTCTCCCTCATGTTGTTCTCTTTTTCGAATAAGGTGTGTGAATTATTTATAATGCAAAGTGTGAAGTAAACAAATGTTTCTTTTATTTTTTTGCAAAGTTTGAATCTAATTTCATTATAGTGTGATGGATCCATGGTGTGCAAGTTCGATTGAAGTTTAATCTTATGATTTCCTTCTTTGATGTTTAATATTGTTTTTTGCCTGGATCGCGCAAGAACACATGCTTGCACTAGTGAATTTACAGTTTGGCATATTGATTCTTTTGGTTCATTACAATAATGGTCTTTCATATTTAATTGATAAGTCTTAATGCGATCTCGAAGAGTGTGATTTTATTAAGTCTTTATATGGTTTTGAAAAGCATGATTTCTATTCTGAAGTTATTTTGTTATTTTGAATTAAACACACTTCTGAAACATAATGCTATTGCGACACACACTAGTTTGTGCCTGCACTTCATGCTATCTAGGAAAGATTTGACTCATGCATAATAATTCTTAAAGGAAATCTTTTTTAGTTCAAAAGATTGCGAATGCAGATCAGTTTGTGTGGATAGCTATTATAGGATTGAAGCCTACTGACACAGTTGAATGATCTCTTAGATTCATGCAAATGTTCCTTAATTAAAGAAGAGTGTGCTTTGAATTTGGGAATGAATTCTTATTTTAGACATTAAAAGTTTAGCTGAGGCATCTTTTGGTATGAGGAATTTATTTCAAAGTTTTTTTCACCGTTGCAAGCTATTTTTCCTAGTTAACACATTCTTTATTTTCTCGCAAGAAGGATTGGAAAACTTGGTGCAAGAACCTTTGTCCCAGTACAAGAATCGATTTCCTGATACAGGAACACAGTAATCTAGCCTTGAGGCTTAGAGTTCCTACATAAAGACATAAATCTTTAGTACAGGTGTAAAATATACTCCTAGCACCTAAGCTTTTTCTGGTACTAGTGCAAGCACATTGCAGAAGTACATGAATGATAACTTAGTACATGGAGGAAGATCTATAAGGAGCCATATGTCTTCAAGGGACCAATTATTAACCTGGAACACAACTATACTGAAGATAAACACAGATTTGCATTTTCAAAGATTGTTGCAAGGTATTTTGAGAATTTCTTTCATTTATTTTCCTGCGAAAGTACTTCCTTTCATATTCCAGCACTAGAATATCTTTTGTGTAAATTGTCGAGCGATCTTTTCTTTTTTATTCTGGAAATATTAAAATTAAGGAAGTAGGAATAGGGTTTTGAAAATTTCATATCATTTTTGGCATTTCTTGTGCTTTGTCTCTAAGTTTACGAAACCCCCTAGTTTACAATTAAGTTTTGAAGGAGTCTGCTTGACAATAATTCCTACACCTAACATTTTGGTGCTATTTCCAGGGAGGAAATTTGAAATTGGTAGGAACTTTCCACCATTTTGTAATAGGGGTAAGTATGCTATTATTTTTTCTACACTATGCTTCTGTTGTTTTCAGGATTTTATGAGAATAGATTTTCTTTTCCATTGTAGCAGTTAACATATTCTTTTTCTTTTATAAGCATTTGAATTTATTTTTTGGATTTGTTTTCTTAAAATGAATGCCTAAGAAAGTTAGGGGTCCACAGCCTAATAAGGGCTGAAAAAATACTGAAATATATGAAAATTGTTCTCATATTGGACCTTCTTTCGCAAGTAGGAAGTCTAAGTGAACACGAACTCATCACGTCGAAACAGTCCACCTAGATTCTGGACACAGTGACTCAGGTGTGACTCAACCCTAAAATGGGAAGAAGGAGGCTAAATGCGATAAGAAAGTTCAATTCAACATTAGTCAATCTCCACCTTCTAAAAGTGGTCTAATTCAAGGCACAACAATGGATGATCATGAAGACAATGCAGAGGGGTCTGGCAAGAACTAGATAAATGACGAGCAATCCACTTCTGGATTTCCAATAGTAAACTCAGAAGAGAATGTACAAAAAAATAATATTTCACCTTCAGTTCTTCCACACCTTCATGGTAAGGTGCACGAAGACACAGATACATTTCTTTTTTAATTTGATATATTGTGTAAGAGTTATGACTATTCTTCTCATGCCCAGAAACTAAAGTTGTTTCCTACAACTCTCAAGGATTCAACCTTATGTTGGTTCATCGGACTAGGAGGAAACACTATAAGTTCTTGGGACCAAATGAAGGGAGTATTTTGAATAAATATCAGGAATATTGTAAAACTAGAGAAATGCAGGATGAGATCTTTGCTATGTACACAATGATGATGAGACTCTGGAGGATTACTTAGAGAGATTTTTGTATATACTCGAAAGGTCTAAACACAAATTTGATTTAAGTATTATTGGAACCTTGTTCCTATGAGAACTTATCAAGGGTTCTAGATATAATTTGAATTTGTTAGGACAAGGAAACATTGCTCAAAAAACTTTTGAACAAATTTGTGACTTGTGGAGGAAATTCTCCAGAAACCAATCTAGATCCACTAGAGGAGGTGGAAGAAAAAATAACAAATTGGGATCTATAGATTCTATGATTATTGGCTTGGAGAATAAGATGGAAAATATGAAAATTGAAATAATGAATATTGTTAGCAAACAAATAGACTCTTTGAAATTTCAGCAAAAACTAGAAAAATAACACGAGTCATTATCTATTTTTTGTCCAAAGTGTAGAAAAAATCATCCTTTAAGAGAATGTCCTACTGATATGAAAAGTGCTCATAAATGTGTGGTTTGTGCAAAGAACCATGCCACCAAGGATTTCCCCTCCATACCAGGATTAAAAGCTGTACTCAAAGGAGAGCATTCTGAACCTGAGTCCTTACATGCCATGGGAGCACAAAGGAATTGGCCCAAGTAAGTGCAGATATGGATCCTAAACCACATTTTTATGGTTATAATGCATCTCCATATTCCTATGATAATAATAATAATAATCACCCTCAACATTTGCAACATGGGAACCGTTTCCATCATGGAAAATACTCTCAACCTTGGAAACAAGGATGGAGAGGGCCAAACCATTCATATCATTCCTATATTGCTTAGATGCCAACATATCCTCCTTCCTATGCACCACACCATATGTCACAACTATATTTTCCCTCTCTACCTCAGTAGAGTCAATTATTGCCACCATTGCCTTTGCCACCACCATTTAGACCACCTCAACTACCTGCTCAACCGGTACCAAATCCTAATAATAAGGTAGTTTTTAGGTCCCTATACTACTAGTGTAACCCCTTATTGTTATTAGTAAAACCCCCTTATTATATTGTTGTGCCCATGTAGTCCCCATATTGTTATTATTGTGCGCCATAGAAGCCCACTATTGTTATTATTGTGCCCTTACATTAGTATTGCTATGTCGGCTTTGATTTTATTATGACCCCTTAGACTCCTATATATAGAAAGGAGGTATTGTCATTTGTATCATCCAAGAATTGTTCATTTGTGTAATGTTAAGGAGGTTGCCCCTCGAAGAGGCTGAATTCTAAGGTGTTGATATACCTTTTCTATCTTTTTGTACGCTGGTTTCATAACATTTGGTATCAGAGATTTGGATTTTAGGGTTCGCTGCTCCAAACAGGTCATCGTAGTATTTTCGTTATAACTTTTTTTCTACAACATTTTAGAATCTTGAAAAAAAACCCATTTGAGAAGAAATCTTGCTAAAGCGCACATCTAAATTTAAAATCTTGTCTCACTATATTTTTAAAGTTATGATATGAGGAAGTTAGGGTTTTTGCAAGCTCTAGAATTTTATCTAAAATAGGTCATCATGGTAGTTTCACTATAACCTTTTCGCTACAAAGTTTCAAAAGCTAAAGAAAAAACCCATTTGTGAAGAAGTGTTTCTAAATCTTGGGTCTAAATTTCAGATCTTGTCTTGCTATATTTTCAGATATATGATCTGAGGAAGTTAAGGTTTTTGTAGACTCCCGAATTACATCCTAAATAGGTGAACTTGTGAAAATCATCATAACTTTCTCTCTGAGCAACAAATTGAAATTTCATAAGAAGTTACAGAAAGAGGATAGATTGTAGTTTTCTGTGCATACATTTTAGATCCAAAGGTCGAAAAAATGACACATGGCACGTCGCATAATTTCGTTCTACTGAAACATTATATAATTAGTTCATCTTAGGAGATTGGGCATAACTCTTTCTTAGAGAATCAAATTCTAATCAGACTTGTGGGGTTAGAAAGAGGACTCAGAGGGCTACTATAGGAGACAATTTTAGAACTTTGAGATCTAAAAGTAGAGAGTTACAGTTATCTCAAGATCAAGCTCCTGAAATCAAGAAAAGGTGATATGAGGAAGTTTGATGGAAAGGATCCAGTAAATTGGATACTACATATGGAGCAATATTTTGATCTACATGGTGTACCACTGTTACAAAAGGTATGTATTGCATCTTAATATTTAGAATTGGATTAATTTTTATGGTATAAAGGGCTTTGTTCTTGTAAACAACTTGTTACGTGGTCAATTTTCACAAAGGAAATGATAACACATTATGAGGATACAAATAGCAACACCTTCTTTAGAGAAACACCACAACAATTGGAAGAAAAAAGAGAAAAAGGGCTTTTTTACAAAGTGGAAAGAATAATTATGGAAATAAGGAAGTCTACCCCTCACAAATATTAAAGATGGAAGTGTTGTTTCTTCTAGCCTTGCACAACCTACAAGGGTTACATCACAACAATTGCAAGAAAAAAGAGAGAAAGGGCTTTATTACAATTGTGATAACAACTACATTAAAGGCCATAAGTGTGCTGAGAAGAGATTAGTTTACATTGATTGTGGAGAGGAGGAAGAAAAGGATAAAAAAAACTCAAAAGAAGAGTATATACGCCAGGAACCGACCCCACAGAAAGAAGAAATGAATTCGACCATATCTTCTAAAGCATTGGAAAGAATTACCACTCCTAAAACTCTCAAGATAGAAAATGTATATCAACGCCTTAGAATTTAGCCTCTTCGAGGGGGCAACCTCCTTTACATTACACAACTGAACAATTCTTCAATGATACAAATGAAAAGACCTCCTTTCTATATATAGGAGTCTAAGGGGTCATAATATAATCAAAGCCGACATAATAATAATAATGTAAGGGCACAATAATAACAATAGTGGGCTTCTATGGGGCACAATAACAACAATATGTGGGACTACATGGGCACAACAATATAATAAGGGGTTGTAATAACAATAAGGGGTTACACTAGTAGTTATAGGGACCTTATTGTTATTAGCACAACCCCCTTATTATATTGTTATCCCATGTATTCCCATATTGTTATTATTGTACCTTACATTATATATTGTTATGTCAACTCTGATTATATTATGACCCCTTAGACTCCTATATATAGAAAGGAGGTCTTGTGATTTGTATCATCGAAGAATTGTTCATTTGTGTAATGTAAAGGAGGTTGCCCCCTCAAAGAGGCTTATTTCTAAGGAGTTCATCTATCTTTTCTATCTTTTTGTGAGTTGGTTTCATAACGTTCATATCATTCCTATCCTGGTGAGATGCCATCATATTCTCCTTCCTATGCACCACACCATATGTCACAACTATCTTTTCCCTCTCTACGTCAGCAGAGTCAATCATTGCCACCATTGCCTTTGCCACCACCATTCAGACCACCTCAACTACTTGCTCAATCAGTACCAAATCCTAATTATAAGGCAATACAACTGATTCATTCATTTGGATCATCCCCTCTCCCTACTTATCAAACCTTTCTGGTTGGGATAAATGAGCTTCAATTGAGATTGAGAAGGGTGGTAAAATTGGAAAAAACAAAAATAGTCCACGGTGATTATTGAGAAGAAAAATGAGGAGGTAACTCCTGATCATTCAAAAAATAATATCACCCTTCAACCCATTCTCGTACCTTCAGATTCATCATATTCTTCAAACCATCCCCCCTATCCAAAGAGATTGGCCATGGAGAAGAGCGACCCCGAGTTCGCATTGGCTTCTGAATTAAGGAATACTTGTATAAAGGTGCCTTTACTTTAGGCTATCTGAGAAATTCCCATATGCACAAAGATAATTTAGGAATTATGTCTTAAAATATAGGGAGGAAGAGAGTATAACCTCAGACCATTCAGTTTGTTGGTAGAGTAGTTGAGTTGATGAGAGGTTGCATATCGAAGGAGAAATATACAGATCTTGGAAACCTAGTTTTTTTGGTCTAGATAGGTGATATGCTTGTCTCTAATGTATCAATAGACCTAGGGGAAGCCATCAATGTGATGACCAGGCAAACCATGGAACAACTTGGGTTGAGCCATACTCGTCCCACACCCACCGTGCTTGAACATGTAGACAAATCTAAAATCATGCCCGATGGAGTATTGGATGACATGATTGTCTTTATAGATTCATGGGAATACCCCACAAATTTCATTTTGCTTCAACCAAAGAATCCCATTGGAGGACATCCTCTAATTCTTGGATGACCATGGATTGCCACAGTTGATGCTTATATTGGTTGTTGCTCCGGTGATATGTACATTTCACATGGAGAGTCTATGAAAAGGGTCACCTTATACCCACCTGCTAGATCTATTCCGAAACTCAAGGATACCTTATGGTTAGGTTATGATAGTAGTGATGAGGATACGTGACCTATTTCTTTTATTCAACATCATACCGAGTCTGCTCAGGATGGTGAATTACGAGATTTATTGAACAATCTAGACACTATGCCTAGTTTTGATACACTTCATTAGATCTTTAGTCTAGATTTCCAAGAAAACGCTGATTCCCAACCTTCCTTATCCCATGCTATGGCATCATCTTCCTGTACTCTTGAGCCGGAGACCACTCTTGTTGAAATTAGTCCAGGCAAATCCTTACGCATTACTTCAGACCTGGATTCATCTAAGCAAGAGCAACTTGTTACCTTGTTGCGAGATCATTTGGATGCATTCGCTTGGCGTTATGAAGACATGAAAGGCATTCCTCCTGAGTCTTGTACTCATCATATCTATATCCAGGAGGGAGTGAGACCTATCCAACAACCCCAAAGACGAATGAATCCCATAATAAGGGATATTGTTAAGGAATAATTACAAAAACTCTTAGATGCTAATTTCATCTACCCCATTTCTGATAGCCAGTGGGTCTCTCCATTAGTGATAGTCCCTAAGAAATATGGGAGATTATGTATTTGCATTGACTATCAAGAATTAAACAAAGCCACTCTCAAGGATTACTTTCCCCTTCATTTCATCGATCAGGTGCTAGATACCCTTGCTGGTAAAAAGTAATTTTCATTTTTAGACGACTTCAGTGGGTATAACCAAATCCAAATCGCACCTTCAGATCAAGACAAAATCACCTTTACATGCCCTTGGGCTACATTTTCCTACCGAGTGCTTCCTTTCAGGTTGTATAATGCGCCCGCTACCTTTCAAGGGGCTATGTTGGCTATTTTTGCTAATCTTGAATGCGTTGAGATTTATATGGATGACTTTTCTATGTTTGGTAACTCATTTGATGAAGCTCTTAAAATTTTAGAAAAGGTTCTTTTACATTGCCATGAGGCCCATCTTGCTTTGTGTGATAAAAAATGTAGATTAATGTGTAGAAATTTCACCTGTAGATCAAACTGGTAATGCAATGTACTAAAGAATAACACATGATCTACTTCTACGAAACATTAAGCGGAAGAAAAATTGATTTCATGAGCAACATCAACCATAAACGCATATAACTGATCAAGAGAAATAATCACACATAACAAAAATATATCACTGGGGAAAGCACCAGCATAAAACCCCCAACACTGTATTATCAATCAAGTAGAAATCCTCTTTCGGTTACAAAAATTATCAACTCAAGAGTTATCCTGTACTCTCTGCAATCAAAAGGTGAATACCATAGACTCACTATGCCTTAATATGTAGGCCTCAAGTCCACCAATCCCCTATTTCCTTGCGCAATTTTGATTGGGGTCCAATTCGTAACATGTGAGCATTGGCCCCAAATCATACCTGCTGTCAACCATAGGTCCAACTATGCAATCCTTGAGGACACTAGTTCCTCCCACATGTAAGGAATATTCCATGGGAATATCCAAGCATCTGATAGTACATTATCCCTCATCTGATCTCAACTAGGTATCTGATAGAATTGACATGCAACAGTTATCCATGAGTGAATCCTTAGTTATCTAAAATAATAGTTATCACATGCATGCAAGCATTAACAAACTATATTTTATTATTTTAACAACTTGTTAAAATAATCTAACTGGACTTGACTAGTTAGAACTAAGTCAACTGATTCTCTCATTATAGAACTCATACTTAATTCCTCAATCAGTGGAGAGAAGAAAGGATAAATTCCTCAATCAATGGGACAACTAATTTGCACATTCTCACAAAGACTTCTTGTTTAATTTTTCCAACTAATTAACTCATGGAGATTAATCAGTTAATATTTTAAACTACTGTTAAGAGAAAATTCGATTTTACTTCCTATAGATAGACCAAGGACTGCTATAAATAGAAAGGGACCCAGAAATGCTATTTTTAGAACTGTCTATTTTTAGTAGTTTCACCTCTCACCCAAGGTGGCCAATGACATCACTGGCCAAACTGCTATTTTTAGACATGCTAGTTTTAGACACTTTTTCTGTAGCACATTCTAAATTTATCATTTCTTGTTGCCCACTTTTCAAAACTCCCTCTCAACAAGAAAGGGATTATCAGCAACCCTGATCCTGTCTCTGTGGAACTCAAACTTGCCTTTTGACAATGCCTTTGTCAAAATATCTACATCTTGTTCCTCAATCAAAATGTATTGCAACATCGTGATCTTCTTGACCACACAATCCCGTAGATGATCATAGCTAATATCTATATGCTTGGACCTGTCATGAAACACTGGATTCTTAGAGAGTTTAACGCAACTTTGATTATCACAATATATCACTGTAGGATCTATCATCTAACCAAAAAATCCCACTAGAACCCTCTACATCTAGATGGCCTCACATGCAGCCTGACTAGCTCCCATGTACTATACCTCCGCTATGATAAGTGCAACTAATCTTTGTTTCTGGCTATACCAAGAAATTGTAGCTAACCCAAGGTTGAAGATTCCTCCAGAAGTGTTCTTCCTGTCTGATGGACTAGCTGCCCAATTTGCATCTGTGAAGCCTTGGAGCTTCACTCCCTTTGTATGCCTATATCATAATCCATACTGTGTAGTTCCTCTGAGATATCTCAGCACATGCTTTGCTACCTTCCAAAATAACTTGGTTGGCTGAACCATAGCTTGACTCAGTTGGTTCACCGCTAAGCACAAATCTGGTCGTGTGTTCACCAAATACGTGAGTGAACCCACAAGCTGCCTATAAACAGTAGCAACTACTACCTCACCTGAAGTAGCATCCTCCTTCCTCCAGTTACCTGCTAGAGGAGTCTCCATGGGCTTGCACATCTCCATGTGGAAGCACCTGAGTATCTCATTAGCATACTTTCCTTGAGACACAAATACTTCCCCATCTCTCTACTGCACCTCCATGCTTAGAAAATAGTGCATGAGGCCCATGTCCTTGATCTCAGACTCTCTTGCAAGATCCTTCTTGCAAGACTTGATCCACTGATCATCACTTGTCAAAAATAGATCATCTACATAAAGTACAATAATCAATAGCTTACCATCTACAATGATGTGGTAGAGGTTCGCATTTGCTTCACTCTTGGTGAAGCCCAACCCAGTGAAATATTTGTCGATCCTAGTATACCAAGCATGGGGTGCTTGCTTTAGCCCATACAATGCTCTCTTGAACCGACACACATGTGACTCATGATCAAAGGTCTCAAATCCCTCTAGCTACTCTATGTATACCTCTTCCTCAATCTTCCCGTTGAGGAATGTTGTCTTCACATCCATCTGATGGATTTGCCAACCCATCTGTGCTGATAGTGCTAGAATCGATCTAATCGATGAGTACCTTGAAACAGGAGCAAAGGTCTCATCATAGTCAATCCCCTCAACCTGTGAGAATTCACAGGTAACAAACCTTGCCTTGTGTTTCTCAATACTACCATCAGCTGCCTGCTTTACCTTGTAAAGTCATTGGGAAGTAACCACTGACTTGTCCCTCGGTCTAGGAACAACACCCCATACACTGTTCTGCATGATAGAATCATACTCCTTTACCATCGCATCCACCCAAATTGGCTACTGCACTGCCTCCTCAAAAGAAGAAGGCTTGGTTTCTACACACTCTCCAACCAAGGCCATGTAGCCAGTGTATCTATTGAGAGATCTCCTCTATCTGCGCTGAGAGGATTTATGCCCCACATTATCTCTCGCATCTTGCATCAATCTGTCAACTTCTCGTGAGTGTTTCTGCCCCTCTCTGGAAGACTCTCCAGTAGTGGTGATCTCCACTATTGGAATCTCTGCATGTAGTTGATCCGCATAATTAGGAGGATTCTTCGCCTTAGGAACTAATAGTTTCTCATCATCACCCTGCAACTTGAGCTCCCTCTCAAGTGATACTTGCATGGCTCGCTGCTCATCGAACTTCAGATCCCTGCGCAATACGGTCCTCTGAATGGAAGGCAGAAACACACGATAGTTCTGAGGTGTATCCATGTACCCCACAAGTATTCTCAACTCAGCTATTGGGTCTAGTTTCTTTCGAGCATATTTGGTCACATGATAGAAGACTGGTGATCCAAAGATGCGGAAGTGAATCACATCTAGTCTCTTCCTCGAAAAATCCTCCATAGGTGTCTTCATCCCCAAAATACACTGAGGACTTCTGTTCTAAAGATATACTGTTGTATTGCATGCCTCAGTCCATAGATGAAGTGGTAGGCCTTGGTCATGCAAAATCGATCGATTTGTGCCCACAATAGATCTGTTCTTCCTTTCAGCCACCCCATTCTATTGTGGGTTATGAGGTGGCGTGAGTTCCTGTTTAATTCCTTCTGAAGCACAGAAGTCCTTAAACTGCTGGGAAATATACCCTCTCCACCATTATCAGTTCACAAGGCCTTTACTTTCATCCTTAATTCTTTCTCTGCCAAAGCTTTCAACTCACAAAACTTCAAGAAGTTTTGATCCTTCCTTTGCCTGAAGTAGATCCAACATCTATGAGAAAAATCATCAACAAAAATAACATAATACCTTTGCTTTCCGATGGAGGCTGTAGAGAAGGGGTTGCATACATCTGAATGAACTCACTCCAGAACTGCCCCTGCTCTACCATCCCAATCATGAAAAGAATATTTTGCATCCTTACCCAAAGTGCAACCTTTGCATGTGCTCACTTGCTCTAGCTTGCACTTGGGTAATCCGGTAGAAATTTGCTACATGATCTTCAAGGCCCCATGATGCAAGTGGCCCTGTCTCCTCTGCCATAACTCTCCAATATCTTAGCCATGCATCACCTCTACTTTGGAACTCAAAGCAACACAGTTTTCTACCAATAACTTATGGAGATTCTTCACTCGAATCCCTATTTGTTTGGTCTGTCTAGTGCCTATATACCTTAGGAAAACCTTTCCCAAACTAATGACTACATCATAGCCTTTATCCTCAAGCAAAGCAATGGACACAAGATTCTTTTTCAGCCTTGGTATATACGTAACATTAGAAAGAGAGAGGGGAGAACCATACTCCCTTTGAAACATAACCATATCTTCACCTGAGACACAACACTTTCTGTCATCGCCCATCTTGATCTGTATCTGGAGATCGTTCTGCTCCAAAGTGTTGAAAATAGTATTGTCACCTGATTATCTCCACTGTCCAAGTACCAAACACATCCCATTCTAGATGAAACCATGCATGCAATAAGTTAGAAATCCATCTCAAATTGTGAAGCTAGAGCATCACCATCAGATTCCTTGGAGGAACCTTTCTTGGACTTATTCCTCTTTGGGCAACTAGTAGCATAGTGACCCAACTCATGACAATGAAAGCATCTCACCTTCGACTTGTCAAACTTCTTCCCTCCTTGAGAAGACTTGGACTGGGATGCCTTCCCTTTCCCTTTCGTAGCTTTAGATGCTAAAGCCAAGTTCTCTTCATCATCATTTTTTGATGAAGAAGCTCTATCTCTGGTGTTCCATCTGATCTCCTCCTGCATCAAATCTGACCATAGTCATTCCCAATCTGGCAGTTTATCGCTTCCATTCATTGAGTTCTAGTAGCTATGCTAGCTCTTAGGAAGGTCAAAGAGTGCTAGACTCACCATATCATCATCAGTGGTAGTGACCCCTATGCTTGCAAGTTCATCTCTGTAGTTGGTGAGCTTGTTCAAGAATGTAGTGATCATATCGCTCTTCTCACACTTGATCTTTTGAAGCTTGTCCTTTAGTGCCAGCTTCTTCTAATCACTGCTATTCTAATATAAATCTTTCAATCTTTTCCACATTGCAAATGGAGTCTCCATCCCATGGAGGCTCAAGACTATGTGATCTCGAACTCCATCTAAGATGATTCTCCTAGCTCTAGCTATGTTCTTCTTCCAGTCTGAAACCTGAGTAGCATCAGTAGACTTAGGGACATCTTGATCAATGAAGTCCTTAATGCCATTATCTTCCAATACTGCCTCCATCCAATCCTTCCAAACTATGTAGTTCGAGCTACCATCAAGAGTGTACTCAAGCCTCAACCCAATGAAGGCCATTTGGATGAAATCTGAACTGTGATGAGAACTAGATATCTATATCCTGAATAATAAAATTTAACTTTCTTTCTCTTGCTTGTATATTGTTCCTTGCTTGATTATCTGTGCTCCTATACCATGTAGAAATTTCACCTGTAGATCAAACTAGTAATGCAATGTACTAAAGCAAAACACATGATCTACTTCTACAAAACATTAAGTAGAAGCAAAATCAATTTCATGAGCAACATCAACCATAAACACATATAAATGATCAAGATAAATAATCACACATAACATAGATATATCACTGGGGAAAGCACTAGCATAAAACCCCCAACACTGTATTATCAATCAAGTGGAAATTCTCTTCTGGTTACAAAAAATATTAGCTCAAGAGCTATCCTGTACTCTCTGGAATCAAAAGATAAATATCATAGACTCACTATGCCTCAATACGTAGGCCTCAAGTCCACCAATCCCCTATTTCCTTGCACAATTTTGATTGGGGTCCAATTCGTAACATGTGAGCATTGGCCCCAAGTCACACCTGCTATCAACCATAGGTCCAACTACGCAATCCTTGAGGACACTAGTTCCTCCTGCATGCAAGTAATATTCCATGGGAAGACCCAAGCATCTGATAATACATTGTCCCTCATCTGATCTCAATTGGGTCTCTAATAGAACTGACATGCAACAATTATCCATGAGTGAATCCTCAGTTATCTAAAATAATAGTTGTCACATGCATGCAAGCATTGACAAACTATATTTTATTATTTTAACAACTTCTTAAAATAATCTAACTAGACTTGACTAGTTAGAACTAAGTCAACTAATTTTCTCATTATAGAACTCATACTTAATTCCTCAATCAGTGGAGAGAATAAAGGATAAATTCCTCAATCAGTGGGACAACTAATTTGCATGTTCTTGCAAAGACTTCAAGTTTAATTTTTCCAACTAATTAACTCATGGAGATTAATCATTTAATATTTTAAATTGATGTTAAGACCAAATTCAATTTTACTTCCTATAGATAGACCAGGGACTGCTATAAATAGGAAGGGACCCAGAAATGCTATTTTTAGAACTTTCTCCTTTTAGCAGTTTCACCTCTCACCCAAGGTGGCCAATGACCTCACTGGCCAAACTTCTATTTTTATACATTCTACTTTTAGCACATTCTAAATTTAGCATTTCTTGTTGCCCACTTTTCAACATAATGTGAAAAGCAAGAGTGGTTCTTGGTGATTTTATTTCTTACAAAAATATTCAGGTAGACCCCACTAAAATTGAAGTTATTATTTGCCTTCCTGCACCCAAACAATATGGCAAACAATATGTTAGGCATTGTAATAATTGTCAACGAATGGGTTAGCCTACTCAAGCGAATGAAATGCCTTTATGTCCTCAAGTCATGATTAAGCCCTTTGAAAAATGGGCTATTGATTTTGTAGGACCCATAAATCCCACATCTTTAAATAAAAAACATATCTTGGTTTGTATTGATTTTGTTAGTAAATGGGTAGAGGCTAAAGCTATTTCTTTTTCCACTGAAAAAAGTTGTTGATATTTTGTTTAATGAAATTTTTACTAGATTTGGTGTTCCTAGAGAAATTGTTTCTGACAATGGACTGCAGTTTGTTTCTAACTTGGTACAGGAAATCATGAATCAATATAAGATTCGGCATAGGAAATCTACACCATACCACCCGCAAGCAAATGGCCAAGTGGAATCTACAAAAAGGTGATCAAATCCATGTTCACCAAAACAGTAAACATGCATAGGAAGGATTGGGCTAGTTAGTTTCCTGAAGCCTTATGGGCTTATCGAACCACTTGGAGGAACAATACAAGGCATACACCATATGAGCTAGTGCAAAAATAACAAGTCCTTTTGCTGCTTGAATTTCAGATAAAGACTTTTAGGGTTGCAGTTCAGTTGGGTCTAGATCTCTCAGAAGAACAACAACATCGTCTATTGTAGCTAAACGAATTGGATGAATTTCGAAGGGATGATGTTCAACAGAATATTTTGGTGCAGCAGCAATGCAAGAAGTGGCATGATAAGTTTATCGAGAAAAATTAGTTCCAACCAGGTGATTAGGTACTTCTCTATGATTCTATATTTAAACTTTTTAAAGGGAAGTTCCATACCCTTTGGATGGGAACGTATGAGGTGATTCAAGTCTTTGACAATGGGTCTATAAAAGTCAAAACCATCAACAAGCGAGATTCAATTTTCCTTGTGAATGGGCATAGGCTTAAAGAATATTTCAAGCCCATCACAAAGGAAGACTTCATGCAGCAGTTTGAACTTCAGTCAGTAGGTGGCTATGGCAACTTACTGTGATCTGATTTCTTCTCTCTTGAAATGAAATTTAAGGAAAATCCATTTTCTTTTATATAAATAATTAAAAATAAAAAGAAAATTGTGATTTTGAAAACCAGGTCTACTAAAATGATTGCAGAAGGATCAACCTGAAAACCAGCGTGCTCGCGGGAAGATCAATTCTAATAAAATTGGAATGTTTCTTGACCTTTAGATGTGTTAACTATCACCAAGAAGTAGGTTCAAGTACAAGAACTGAGCCCTTATCCAAGTTTGGGATAGACAGCACAATTTTTTTATTTTAGGCAACACTCAATTCCCACTACATTAATTTTATGGATCAGCAATATGCAGGCATATATCAGGTGGAATTTTTCCTTTCTTCTATTCCCATTTTCGAAAAAATCCATTTATTTTCTTCTTTTTTGTCCCAAAAGTTTACCATCCCTTTCTTCAAAGAAATTTCCCTATCCGATTTCATATTTCCCTCCTTTACATTGATTTCTTTTCCCAAAAATGCCTCTTCGACTTATCCCTCTTGGTGGTTTCTCTCTTGAATTCCCTGTCGTAATTTCCTTCCCATTCTAAAAATTTACCCTTTTTCCCACTTCTTTTTTCCCTCATGGATTGATTGCTGGATCTGATGTGAACCTACAAATTAGATCGAAAGGAATATGCTAACACCAAGGAAGGGTGAATAAAATATCCTTTGTATATTCAACAATTTTTTTTTTTATTCCAGTCTATGAATTGTATTCTATCGTAAATCTCTTTTGGCTCCTACTATGCCACAAATATCCCTGGTGCATGAATGTGTGTTCACAGTGTGCATATTCGGTGGAGGCATGGGTAGTGCAAGCATGTCTGAAGTGAAAGCACAGTCGGTGTAGGCATGGTCGGTGTAGGCACATTCAAGTACATGCATGATTCAGTGCAAGAATCCTCACTGCTGGGAGTGCCCAATTCAAAAACACATGTTTTGGTGCAGGAACACCTAGTGTAGAGAAAAATGTGTATTGAAGCTTATATTTTGTTTCATGAACCTTTGTATAGGAAGAACAATTGTACCACCAGCAGATCATGACATTCAGTTTATATTATGATTAATGCTTTTTTTCATCATTTACTAGATTAGGAAGAAACCATTTAAGTACAAGGATATTTTAGCATATAAAATATTATCTTTTAAATGAGTACTAAAGTATGCTTTATGTGAAATCATGGAGTAAATGCAGGGTGGTGTGATTCTCTCAAAATTTGATACTTACCTTCCCTTGAAAAACTTGTCACCTAATAATAATAGCATCACCCCAGGTCCTACCTTGCATGACTGTTATGTCAAATTATTATCTAAACTACTGCCTCTCCCCAATCATTATAACCTTCCTATACCTACACCAATTCAGATTCACATCTATGTAATTTCAATGATGAAGCACGACCCTTTGGGAAATGGTTGATATAATGGAGGGTGTGTGGCTCGATCACCATTTAAGTTCTTTTCGTTGTCATATCTTTTTGAAATAGAGAGCAGGTGAATTTGAAAAGACATGGTGCCTGTAAGGATTAGTCCATGATCCATAGAGATGGAACAAATAGCTGAGTACAAAATAGTCTTGTAATGTTGTAGGAATCTGGGTTCCTCTCCTTCCTACAAAGTTCAATGGGTTTGACTCAGCTGTTGAAATAGCATTTTCCTAGACCTTTGATAGGACATGAGCCAAGGTTGGTTCATTAGAGCTTGCAGTAACAAAAGAATTGATATCTCAGGTCACAGGGTTGCCAGCAGTTGGGGATAAATGGTTCAAGAAGGAGGAGTTAGAAAAGAAACTGTGGCACTGGTTCATGGTCAATGTTGGGTGTAGGAACCCCCAATGATATTTTTGGGGCTAAAAACCCATATTTTGGTCAAATTTTGTAATCCAAGTATAAAGACTCTACATTTTGTGGTCACATAGCACATAGGTGTTAAAGAGTCATAGGGTTGTTTTCCCTTATTTTGGAAATGTAATGTCGGTTGTAGAAGATCTACCCATGGTCCGTGGACCATGGAATTCTATAAATAGAGCTAAGATCTGAGTAGTTTGATGGCAATAAATCAAGAAGATATGATGTATGATAGATAGCTCTAAGGTAGAAGTCTAAGTTTTGGGTCATAGCATAGGTAGAGGCTCTACAATTGAGTGCGCAGAGGCCTAGGGTAGAAGTCTGTAGTTGATTGCATGGACCCCTATAGTTGAGTGTGCAGGGAGGGTCAAGTCTGTAATGTTCGGAATTAGCAATAAAGAGAAGCATTCTACAATTTTACCATCTTTATTTCTTGTTTATGCATCTTGTTATGTTGGGTATGAATTTTTGTTATAATTATTATATGATGCGCCAATGTATGTAGATGTGTTGGTTAAGTGAATGCAAGTAAGAGCAATTGTTTACGTGAAGCTAACTAAGATCGGTTAATAAGATAAGTAAGACACTTAGCCTAGTTTGGGATATATCGTAGTTCACTGCCCTAGTATTGTGAAAGTCCTTGAGCCGTAGGTTAGGGCTGCACGAAAGCCAATTGTACCCTTTTGTGAAGGTACTGAAGGGTGGAACAGAGAGCTAAGAAACCTACATGAAGGCAGGTATAGCTAGAATAAACTGATATCACAACCATCTCAAGGGTGTGGAAACTTGATTCCAACATCCCCCCATATTTCTTCGGGTGAGACTTCAGTCTGTGCTTCGATAGCTAATGCTGAAAGGGCCAGTAATGTAGGGATTTGTTTGGATAACTAACTATTTGCTTGTTGGGGCCTAGCCCAGGTTTAGAAGTGTTTTATCCAAACAAATCTCGAAACTATCGGCCCTTTTGGCAACAGTTCGCAGAGTGTGGACTGAGGTCTCCCCCGAGGTAGTATGGGAGGGTGATGAAACCAAGTTTTCACACCCTAGGGATGTCTTGATGAGGTCTGTAGAGTTCGTGAACTGATCTTTCACACTTGTACTATTTCACACAGCTATCCAGCCTTCGTGTAGCCCTTGTACTGAGCATGAAGAAGTGCTATCTAGATCCCTTACCCTTAGTATTTTTTTATTATATATCTAACTTAATTCAGTAGTCGTTATCAATCATTCAATATTCATAACAAGTGCGTGTAGACATAAACCTTAAAAATATACATACACAGATCTACGAGCAGATGCACAATATTTCAGAAACACTTATCTTTTATTATTCTTCTATTCTAGTACACTCCAATTCCACCCTGCGCACTCAGCTGTAGGGGTCCACACACACAGATGTGGACTCTACTAGGCCTCTGTACACACAGCTATAGAACCTCTTCTATTACTACCACATACGACTCAGACTTATAGACTCAAAGTGAATATCACTTTCAGAAACCCACACACTTCAAATCTAAACCAAAAGCTACATTCTACACTTAGAGCCTCGCTCTATTCATACATTTCCATAGTCCGCAGACCATGGGTAGGCCGACACCTTCTAGATTAAATTACAATATTTTAGGGTGGACTACCTTTGACTTGACTTATTACAATTCGCACTCCGCGCACTTCACAGAGCCTTTACAATTCATTACCCAAAATGGTGGGATTTAAGTCCCAAAACCATTATGCGCTAGATCCGCTACCTAAAAGGCCTCCAACACAATCATTGTGACTCGTTCTGAGTCACTTGTTGGTGTGGCGAGGTGCGCTACCAAGGCTTCATGGTCCACCATCCTTGTGAGTGACGTACTACAATCTGTTGCTCCACCCTTGCCTATTGCAACGCTTCTTCAAGCTCCTACTCCATTTCCCCTACTAATTCACTTAACTGATGATGCTCATTCTGCTATGCTAGGTTAACAAAAAGTGACCCCTCATAGGATTTTAGCTCTAGCTGAGATGTCAAATGCTGAACTTTTTGTGCAAGTGCAGCAACCTTGTGATCTTTGGTCCAGTATACTCAATGTCTGCTCAAGCTTGTGTTGTATTTTTGCAAGAGAGTTGTTGTTGTCTACGAGGTCTCAATCTTCTATTTTTGTCATGGGCATGCAACCTAGGTATGCACTTTTCAATGGAATTCTATCTTTTATCCCAAGATTCACTATCTTGGCCTTATATTTCATAGATATCTTACCGGACCATGGATTTTATGGTGACGTCTGGACCGGTCTTGCTATATGTCGGGGAAGTTTCAATACATCTCCCACTACTGATATTGGGATTGGCATGGTGGCCTTAGCTGCGACATTACATTGTCCAAAAGGTCCTGCATATCTTTTGGCAATGTCGCAACCACTAGGCTTACTCTCAAAGTGTCGATGTTCGATGGGTTCATACCTATTGCATAGCACAATAACTTAAGTCTCAAGATGCCACCGTTTGTTTCGTGGATGATTAGCCATGATTTACACGCTTGTTGAAACTAAAATTCGATCATTCCCCCATTTTTTGGCTCATTAATTAATACTGGCAACAGATCATTTCAAATCTAGTTCAGACTCCATGTCTTAATTTCCTGTCGTCCACTCCTCGTTTCCTTAAATTGACCATCTTGTCATGAATAGTGACTTCAACGGTCACTTTCCAGCTTGTTTGAGTAGTAGTGAAGCTCCTTATGCACAACCACGATCCTTGTGACAAACTGGCCCTGCTCGGAACCTCCTTTCCATGCAGCTATTATGAAACCAGCTCAAGAAAAGATAGAAAAGATAGATCAACACCTTAGAATTCAGCCTCTTCGAGGGGGAAACCTCCTTTATATTACATAAATGAACAATTCTTGGATGATTCAAATGAAAATACCTCCTTAATATATATAGGATTCTAAGGAGTCACAATATAACCCAGCCAACCAAATAATAATAATATAAAGCCACAAAAATAACAATAGATGGATTCTATGGGGCACAATAATAACAATATGGGGACAATAGGGGCACAACAATATTAATAAGGGGTACAACTACAATAGTAATGGGGTAATCACTAGTATTATAGGGACCAACATGCCCCTCTCCTTCAAAAAAGTGTTGTCCTCAACGCTTGAGTAGTTCTGGATACTTTTGTGTAAAATTCTCATCCTCCCATGTGGAATCTTCAGTAGATAAGTTCTTCCACTTAATAAGATACTCTGAAATTGATCGATTTCGTAGCTGTCGAGTTCTTGTTTCTGTGACTGCTTCCGGTTCCAATATAATTTTTCCTTCCTCATCAAGTTCTGGTAGCATTGTTTGAACTGGGAGCTTGTTGCCTATAACCTTCTTTAAACATGAAACATGGAAAACTGGGTGCAATCGAGAAGCTGCAGGAAGCTCCAATTTGTATGCCATAGTACCAATCTTTTGCAACACCTTGTATGGACCATAATACTTTGGTGACAATTTTTTATCCTTCTTAGCTTGCTTGAGGGACATTTGTTTATATGGTTGTAGCCATAGGAATACCCAATCACCTACATCAAAACTTCTTTCGCTGCGATGTTGATCTGCCTGTTGTTTCATTCTATTCTGTGCCAACACGAGGTTATCCTTTAAGAGTTGGAGGACTTGTTGTTGATGTTCGATGTGATGTTCCACTGCCTGAACCTTAGAATTTTCTCTTAAATATGATGTGATGGATGGTGGTTGATACCCATAAAGTGCCATAAATGGGGTCATTTTTGTTGTTGTATGGAAGGAAGTGTTATACCACCATCAGCCAAGGGCAACCATTTGACCCCATTGTTGTCTGTTTATCAGATACAAGCAACGAAGATATCCTCCAAACATTTGTTTACTATCTCAGTTTGCCCATCAGATTGAGGATGATAAGATGAGCTATGAGCTAACTGAGTACCAAGACAAGAAAATAATTCTGTCCAAAAATTTCCAGTGAAAAATGGGATCTCTGTCACTTACAATAATCTTTGGGTTTCCATGTAGCTTTTGAATTGTTTCCATAAATGCAGTAGAAACTGTACTGGCTTTAAATGGACGTGATAATGCACAAAAGTGTGCATACTTGGTAAGTCTGTCAACTACCACCATGATGACACTCTTTCCCTCAGACTTGGGTAAACCTGTGATAAAATCCATTGAAACCTCCTCCCAACGTTGGCTTGGAATGGATAAAGGTTGTAATAGACCCGGTGTCTTAATTGTTTCAACTTATTTGTTGGCAAACCAAACATTCCGCCACAAACTTTTGAATATCTGATTTAAGGCCATCCCAAAAAAATTCCTTCTTAACCCTGTGGTAAGTTTTTAAAAATCCTGAGTGCCCTCCTAACGAAGAAGTGTGCAATTCCATAAGAATCTTTTGTTTTTAGCTGGGAATTCTTACAGAGGTATAAGCGATCTTTGTACCATAATGAATCATTTTTCCAGCTAAATGTATCAGACATACTGGAATCTTGTTGTAACTTTCGAATAAGTGCCCACACTTCTTCGTCATTCTTCCATTACTCCCTTGCTTCGTTTATCCAATCTGGTTGGATAATAGAAATGGCACACAACAATGCTTCCAATCCTCATCCTTTCTTGAGAGTGCATCTGCCACCACATTTTGCTCCCTTTTTTGTAGAGGATTTCAAAGTCATAACCCAACATCTTTGTGACCCACTTTTGTTGCTCTTCAGAGGATAATCTTTGTTCTAAAAAGTATTTAAGGCTATCATGATCTGGTTTTACCTTGAAGTGTCTTCCCATTAGGTAGGGTCGCCATTTCTTAAGTGCATGGAGTATTGCCAACATTTCCTTCTCATAAATAGCTTTGTGTAAAAACTTTCCCTTGATTGGACGACTTTCAAAAGCAATGGGTCTTTCATCTTGCATTAGAACAGCACCAATTCCATTTCCTGAAGCATCACATTCCACAATAAAGGTTTTTGTGAAGTCCGGTGTAGCTAAGACCGGTGCTTGGCACATTGCCTCTTTAAGATGTTCAAAGGCCTTTGTTGCTTCCGGAGTCCATGAAAATGCATCTTTCTTCAATCATGTTGTTAGAGGTGCTGCTATTCTCCCATAATTCTTAACAAACTTGTGATAATACCCTGTCAACCCAAGAAATCATCGCAGATGCTTTATGGATGTGGGAATTTTCCATTCCTTAATGGCTTT
>APFE030817491.1:15610-54434 GCA_000404065.3 Pinus taeda | reverse complement strand
TTGAATTCATCAAACCTTGAAATGTTGAAGGTGCATTGGTAAGGCCAAAAGGCATGACCAAAAATTCATAATGACTCTTATGAGTTCTAAATGTTGTTTTCAGAATGTCTTCAATCTTCATTCTGATCTGATGATATCCTGAATGAATATCCAACTTGGTGAATTAAATTGATCCATGCAATTCATCCAATAATTCATCAATGACGGGAATGGGAAACTCATCTTTAATAGTGAGCTTGTTGAGCTCCCTATAATCCAGACACATGCATCATGATCCATCCTTCTTGTGCACCAATACTACTAGAGCAAAGAAAGAACTTTGACTCGGTTGAATTATACCATCCTCTAGCATTTCTGCAACCATACATTCAATTTCACTCTTTTAGGCATAGGGATATCTGTACGGCCTGATGTTTGGAGGAACACTTCCTGGAATCAGATGAATGGCATGATCATGATCACGCATAGGTGGGAGACCTTTGGGAGTCTCAAATACCTTGGAATGATTGTCCAGGACTTTTTGGAGATCTGGATAAATAGATGATTCCGATGTGGAAAAATCTAGTGAACATAATTGTGCAATTACACCTCCGTGTTCCTTTTTTAAGCTTCATACAATTAGAGCTGTTATCTTTCTGTTCCCTGCAATACCTTAATTCAACTTCCTTTCATTCCGATAAAATTTTGAAAATTAAAAGCTATTGTACCCAAGGATTGTAGCCATTGGACTCCTAGTACAACATCAACACCTCCATTGGAATGGAAAGCATTGGGCTAGTCAATACATATTCTCCCATGGATAGCTTGATATTATGGCACTTTCTAGAGCAATTTATTGTTCCTCCATTTGCAATCATCACTTGAAACTCTGGTGCTGGATATAGGAAGCAATTCAATCCTTTTGCTACCCTACAATGAATAAAATTGTGGGTGCTTCCTGAATCAATCAACACTATTACCTTTTTCTTCTTGATTTGTCCTTCTATCTTGATGGTTTGAGGAGTGGTAATTCCTGCCAATGCATTACAAGATATGGTCGAATTTATTTGTTCTTCATCTAGGCTTTGTTCCGGGAATATATCCTCTTCTTTTGACCTTTCTTGCTCCTTTTCTTCTTCCTCTTCACAATCTATGTAGAATAATTTCTTTTCAGCACACTTATGACCTTTAGTGTATTTGCTATCACAACTGTAACAAAGCCCTTTTGCTCTTTTTTCCTCCAATTGTTGTGGTGTCAACCTTATAGGTTGTGGAAGGCCGGGGGCAACAACACTTCCATATTTATAGTTGTAACTGGTATGCTTCCTGGTTGCCATAATTTTTCTTTCCATTTTTCTTGCTAACCCGAATGCCTTCTCTAATAAATTAGGTTCCCAAAGGCAAACATCATGTTGGATATTATCCTTTAAAGTCCCTATAAACACATCAATCCTATGCTCCTTTAGAAATCCTCAATGTGCTCCATTTGTTGGAAATAATACTGAGAGGGGGGTGAATCAGTATTATCAAGTCAAATATTCCTTTTTCAAAATCAATTGATATACGCTACTTCAGTTAATTAAACCCACGTATATACGCAACTATTCAGAGGGAAACCAGCGTATACAAAACAAACTTTTGATTTACTTTATCTTTCTGATATTGATTGTTAATCTGTGTTTTCAGAATCAAATAACCAGTAACCAGAAACAATAAAATAGAGCAGAAATACAATCGCACACAAGAACACAAGATATAAGGTGGAAACCCAATGTGGGTGAAAACCACCTACTACAAATCATCTCTATCTTCCTTTAAATTAGAAACTTCTTTTACAATGTACCAGTGCAGTCCTTTACCAGTATGCAGGTTGCAACCTGCAGAGAGCTACAACCCTCTCTCATTCTCGAGCTTCTCCTGGAAGGGAGCTACAACCCCCTTTAGCTCTTGCGCTAGCCAAGATACTAGTACGTAGGTGTTGGCCTACAGAAGACTAAAACCTTCTCTTTCTTCCAGGGACAATGTTTCATAAATTTTCAGACTGGATCCATGAACATCAGTCAATCATCAAGAATCAACCAATCTCCTTTTCACCAATTAGATCTGAATCAAGTAGATACTTCTCTGACAGCTGTACCCAAAACACAGTACCAGAACCCACACATCAAAATCTGAACCCAGAACACAACAGCAATAAACAGATCCAGCTAGATCACAACTAAAAATATATATACGCTATTTCAATAACCTGTGACATTCGTGCATACACTTCTGTGTTTGGAGCAACTTGCGTATACGCTGTTTTCATTCACTGAACAAGCGCGTATATGCGCCTTCGCTTCACTGAACCTGCGTACAGATCTATAAAGGATAATTCACTCTTTCAGGTATTCAAACACTAATTAACCCAGATTATTGGTGTTATAGATCAAGCAAGCGCCACATATAACAGACCAAAATCATACAAAGATACTATCATTCAAACTTAAAGATTATGACCCATCAATAGAACTTATCCTTCTCTTTGCGCTAAGGTTCCTCCTTTATTCAGATCCAGATCTGCACCTTATCCCAATTACCAGTATTCCAGATCTAGCACTTTATCAGATATTCAATAATAATTCAGATGATCCTTTGCCACATGGTCTCCTTCCTCTTTTATAGTCTTAGGCCTTCCACAATACCACGGTGCAAAACCATAATAAACCAATACCACGGACCCAATACTTGGCATCAACACTTCTGATGAGGAACCATGGTCCAAAACCATAGGTTCAAATACCAAGGACTAACTACCATGGACCAAAGGTAAGTTCTCCAACATATACGCGTCTTTGTAACATCTAACCCGCATGTATACGTGTCTTCGTCTAGATGAACCTGCGTATATGTCTTTTCCTTCATTATGAAAGCCTGAACTGAGATCTGTTACCAAAGAGAGTTGCCATCAAGGATAACACCTGTGCTATGGCCCCAAACCTGTGCCATAATGCCAACACCATTATCGAACCCTTTTGTTTGAGATTTATCAATTTCTAAAAAAAGTGTTCCTTTTTGTATCCTCATAATGTGTTGTCAATTCTTCTGTAAAAATTGCCCAAGTGATAATTTGTTTACGAGAGCAAAGCCATTGATACCATAAAAACTGATTTGGTTCCAAATATAAAGTTGCAATACGTACCTTTTGTGTGTTTTGCACATTATTGAGATCAAAAATTGCTCCATCTGTAATATCCATGTTGCGGGATCCTTGCCATCAAACTTCCTGATATCAAATTTTGGAATATGGTGGGCCTTTGATCCAACATTAGAGTCTATGGAATCATGATTAACATTCCTTTTTTTCTCATCATGAGTTTCCTTTAGTACCCTTTCACCATTAGTGACCATTTCTTGTAGCAACTTATTCATATTTATCTTCAATTCTTCCATCTTATCATCCATGCCATCAATTTTAGTGTCCATGCCATTCATCTTAGCTTCCATGCCATCCATGTTAGCTTCTACGCCTTTCTTTAAGCAATCCATCTTAGCTTCTACAAATCTCTTTAAACCATCCATCTTAGCTTCTACATCTTTCCTTAAACCATCCATCTTAGATTCTGTTGCTTTTTGTGAAAGTGACACTTGTTGCACTTGTTCTTGTAATTTTGATATATCATATAACATTTCTTCCTCTTCTTCATGTGTCATGCTAGAGATTTCAGGTTCCTTACTAGGTGTTTGCATTTTCTTTCCTCGGGGCATCAGTTACCGATAATAATGCTCTACTAGCCCTTTGAATTCCTTCAAAATAAATTTTCAAACAAATCTTAAAGCAAAAATTTAAAAGAATCTACACACCTTTTTTTCACTTTGTAGGAGATTGATATTGCCTCTGATGTATCTCTATACTTTCAGATCATCTAGTTCTAAAATTACGACCTGTGGTATCCCTTTGTGTCCTCTTTCCAATGCCACCAGTCGGATCCAAATTGGATTCTCCAAGGAAGAGTTATGCAAAATCTCCCATAGTGACCTGATTATAGACTAGTTCAGTTAGCGAACTTGTACGATGTGCCACGAGTCACAGTTTTGACCTTTGGCTCTGAAAAATATATAAAAGAAACTATATTCCATCCTCTTTCTGTACCTTTTTACGAAATTTTAATCCAATGCTCAGAGAAAAAGTTATGATGATTGTTCCCAGGTCAACTGTTTGGAATGTAATTCAGGAGTTTGCAAAAAGACAAACTTCCTCAGATGATATCTCCACAAATATAGTGCAAACATCTCTGAAATTCGAACCCAAAATTCAGAGCGATGTGTTCTCAAATGGGTTTTTTTTTTAGCTTCTGAAACATCACAGAAAAAAGTTATAGTGAAAATGCCACGGTGACCTGTTTGGAGCAGCAAAATCCTAGAATCCAAAGCTTTGATACCAAATGCTATGAAACCAGCTCAAGAACAGATAGAAAATATAGATCAATGCCTTATAATTCAGCCTCTTCGAGGGGGAAACCTCCTTTATATTACAGAAATGAACAATTCTTGGATGATTCAAATGACAAAACCTCCTTACTATATATGGGAGTCTAAGGAGTCACAATATAACCCAGCCGACCTAACAATAATAATATAAAGCCACAAAAATAACAATAGAGGGATTCTATGGGGCATAGTAATAACAATATGGGGACAATAGCGAGACAACAATATTAATAAGGGGTACAACTACAATAGTAATAGGGTAATCACTAGTATTATAGGGACCCAACAACAACTCTCTTGTAGACTTGTTTATAGTCAAGCGTCTTCCTTCAACTACTTGGAGTGCTAAGACTGTGCTTCCTATAGACAGTAAGGTAGTCATGCCTTTGGTGTGACGTTTCCTACTAGCCCGGGCTATGGGCACCCTTCAAATACCCTTGCGTCTGGTAGTGTGTCACGTTCTTCTTTGTGCAGTATGCTCCCTTGTTCAGTTAAGTGCAATTATAGCCATGATAGCAGGGTCACAACTCTTTCTAATGTAGTAGTATGGCAGGCTAGACTTGATCCCAGCATGCTTAGTTTCTTGTGGCCCGCTTGTGTGACTTAGGTGTCCAGTTTGCTGATTTCTTTGTCTAATGTCACACTTCTCTTCCTCAGCCATGCCCACTCATCATCGAGTTCATGAAGTTTCATTCTCCTTCACCGAAGGTCTTCTTGCAACTACCTAATTCCTTTACCCAGGTCCTTACATCCTATCCCCTATTATGGTCTAAGGATTCTTCTATGTCTTCCTACTTTCCTTTCTTCTTGACACAGTTGAGGTCATTTCCACGCTCTGGTTTTTGCTTATGGTCTTATAGGCCCATCAAACTGATGCTACAAATAGGTTCGAATCTGTTTGTCCCGCCTGGTAAACTTTATTCATGATTCCACATAGCTTTGTGAATGCTCCGTCGTGGGGTATTTATCGTGTGTGTCGCTTTCCCTGCTACCGCATCAAGTTTTGATTTTCGGTCCTTAGCTTGTGATGTGCTTTCCCAGCACATGTCTACACCCATCGACATAGGTGGGCACACAAACTACTTTTCCCTGGTTGCCTGGCTCGCATTCGATGCTGGGGACTTCCAAACCATAAGTGCATCCATCTTCTACATTTTTGCCAGCTCCCATTGTTCTTCTGGTGTGTCTGCCACCATTGTGTGGGTATCACATGCAACACCCATTCCATTGCACCATACTGCTGCTGCTTTCTTATTGACCTTTCAAATTTGTCTAGGAATTCATTTGTGCCTGTCTCCCCATCATGTGTTGGCAGTCCCCTTACTTTGATCCTCGCACACCGCAGCGATCTAATCATCATGTTGTAATTTAGTGTTGTTACTTCATTCAGTGGGTTCTGCTAGTGTTCTATTTCTTCATCTGAATCTGAAGTACAGGAATTGTCACACTCCAATGAGATTCTCCCATCTTCAGATGGGTTCACCTAATACTGGTCTTGTGTCGTTATTTGGTAGATGCAAATCAACTCATCGTCGCTATCATCCTCATGCACAGGTTCAGTGTAGTGCAATCCTTCTGTTGGATCTAGTAGAACTACTATGCGTAAGGACTTTTTCTCAAAAAACATTTTCTGCTTCTTCAGGTTGATGACTCCATTCATATCCATGGCCTAGTCTATCCCTAACAACACAGGGTAAGGGTTACTATCATCCACAGTCTCTATTACCTCAAAGCCCATCTGTGTGCTTTCACCTTCGATATCCACTATTACCCCTTGCAATCTTCCCATGGGCACAATCTTTTGTTGGTTCGCCATCTGTAATTGAATAGGAGACCATTGTAATGTAGGCCTGGCCATGTGTTCCCATGTCTGCTTTGGTAACACATTTGTGTCTGAGCCCAGCTCTAGGATGACCTGATCCATCTCATATTCGCTAATTTACGCCATTAACCACATTTCCCTCCCAGTGTGTAATGCATGCTTTCCCAACTTCCAGACTATGCGTGGTTCCCCTGACCCTGCGCACCTAGTTATCAACTCTGTAATCCTTTAACTGCCTTATTGTTATGTAGCAGCTTCATGCATGTCTCTAAAAAGGTAGTAATCATAGAAGGATCCATTGTTGGCTCTGGTTGATCCTTACTACTTCAAGTAGAGGCCTCCGTGAAGCTCTTCTTAGCTTCCACAAACATGTCCCTTGCACGCTCCAAGTCAAACTCAGGTTCCTTCGTAGGAGCCTTATTAACCTATGTATCATCCTCGGGTTGCTTTCCCTTATCTTCCCCTATGGTTGCATTGCTTCTGAGCACCATGTTCACGTTGGGGTATTCTTCACACAGTTCAGACCTCATCATTTGGATATTTTGAGTCAGAGTAGGTTGTAGTACCCCTTTCTCGCGCATCTGTGCAATCAACGTCACACAAACTACTGCTTCAGGATCAAACTAATAACAGTACGAACAACATGTTTTGGTCGGGTTCATACAGTCACACGCATAGTTCCCCAGTCCTCCACAATTATAGAAGATTAACTTTCCATGCCCTCGGCCGTGTCCCACTCCTCCTCCTCATCATCCACGTCCTTGGAATCCACTGCGCGCTATTGTTGTAGCTAGATCTTGACTTTGTGCCTCGATCTTCATCCTGTAGGCAAGTGTTTGATCCATCAACAATTCATAACTCTAACAGTTTCGCTCATCATGGCCCATTGATCTATAGAGATTACAAAATAGCTACTACAGAGTCTATCTATACTTCCGCAACAGGTGACAGTTGTCCATAGTGTGCTTTTCCCCCACCTGAAAGATCATGCACCAGAGCATGTGTACCAAACTTTGCCCTACTTATGCCTCTAGTCTCAATGGAATTGGCCCCCCTCCTGCCAAGTAGTTCATGAATGTCGGATAGTGATCCTTATCATGGCCCTGGCCCTTACTTTTTTTGCACCACACTTCTTCGTGCACTTTTGACCGGAGCACCCTATCTTGCTTCAAACTCTACATCTCCAAGTATAGATTTTGTAGTTGCACATGGATTTTTTAGAATCCCAACCCTAGATCTTGTACCAGTGTTTCATGCAACCTCATCACCATTTCCAATGCTTCTACTTGGGTTGAGAGCTTCTGTTGTGACAGCGTCATCCTCAGATGTGGTGTCAAAGATGCTGCAAACCACACGCGGTGCTGTGCATCTGTTAGTGTCATATTAGCCTTGTAGATCATACTTTTCAACCTCTGATCTAGATCCTAGGGGGTTCCGCCAAGAAGAATCACGATCTCCTTAAATATGATGATCAACTACCTCTCTAATTTCGGCTAGCTAAATTCTCTGTTCAACGCAATCTAGATCTCCACTATTCCTGCATTAGGGTGATCATTCGAGTGCTTGATATACCATGTCAGTGCGTGATCCTACAACGTGCTTACCAATGTGGCCTTCTTAATGTTTTCATCCGTAACCCCGTGTGCTTCCCACATTGCTCTTACTACGAACCAAAACTGATCTGGATCTTCGTTACCTACTCCTATGAATATAGGAAGCTTGATCATGCTTGCCATGGTGAACTGCTGGTTTGGTGGAGGTGGTGTGGGCAAAGATGGAGGTGAAGGAGGTGACATGAGTGGTGGCATAAATGGCGATGGTAATTGTGGAATGTGTTGCCTTATTAAACTAACTACACTCCTCGGAGAAACCCAAGTGTGCTCTTCCTCGCTCGCTCGCAGAGGTGAAATTAAAGGACTGTTTCGTAATCCTTTGATGCCTTTGTAGACCTTTCTGCTCTGTGTCGTTCCACACATTAATGTATTTGCATCTCCTATTTTTCACATAACAACATATTAATCCAAGTATTCAAAGTTGATATACTTACCTCGCGGTCCCTTGAGAAAACGTCTTTCTGCTTCACTGTAGCTTACAGTCGTGTCTATCGCAAATTCAGTGATAAACTCTCCTATTATCCGATCAAGCCAATGGTCTATGGCCTACGCAATATTATCTTCTAATGCCTCTAGCCTGTGCGCCAACTCTGGAGTCCACTCTATTGGTTTATTGAGCTTATACCTTCCTTGGTTGTCGGCTAACTTCGTGATCTAATCATATAGCTCTGAGGAGGACGCAAAGAAGATCTCATGGATTTCCATATATATGTAGTGATCGAGCCACCTCTTCTTAGATATCTGTAGGGTTTTGCTTGCCTATATCATGAACTTGTGAAGCTTCTGATCCAACCAATCTTCAATTTCCTCCTTCATAGGGTTCCAATGTTCCGACATCAGACATCCCTTAGGCAGATCCTGGTCATGATAATGGAACCATTTGTTGGCTTGTTGGGGCCTAACCTAGGTTTAGAATTATTTTAGCCAAACAAATCCTGAAACTACCAGCCCTTTTGATAATAGTCCGTGGAGTGCGGATTGAGGTCTCACCCAAGGTTTTATGGGAGGGTGCTAGAACTAGGTTTCCGCACCCTAGGGATGTCTCAATGAGGTTTGGAGTGTTTTTGAACTGATCTTTCGCACTTATACTATTCCATGTAGCTATCTAACCTTCGCGTAGCCCTTGTACCGCGCATGAAGAGGCACTTTCTAGATCCCTTACCCTGAGTATGTTTTTATTATAGATCTGACTTAATTCAGTAGTCTTTATCAATCATTCAATATTCGTAACAAGTCCATGCAAACATAAACGTTAAAAATATGCATACACAAATCTATGAGTAGATGCACAATATTTCAGAAACACTTTTCTTTTATTATTCTTCTATTCTAGTACACTCCAATTCCACCCTGCACACTCAGCTGTAGGGGTTTGCGCACACAGCTGCAAACACTACTAGGTCTCTACACACACAGCTGCAGAGCCTATTCTATTACTACCACCTACGACTCGGACTTACAGACTCAGAGTGAATATCACTTTCAGAAACCCATACACTTCATATTTGAATCAAAATCTACCTTCTACACTTAGAGCCTAGCTCTATTTATACATTCCCATGGTTCACGGACCATGGGTAGGCCGACAGCTTCTAGATTAAATTAGAATATTTTAGGGAAGACTACCCTTTGACTTGACTTATTATAATTCGCACTTCATGCACTTCACGGAGCCTTTACAATACCATTACCCAAAATTATGGGTTTTAAGTCCCAAAACCATTATGCAGGGGATCCACAACCCAACACTAACGCTGAACCTGGGTTAGGTCCCCTCAAGCCAACAAATGGTTCCGCTGTTGGGACTGGAATCTGCATGTGAGATGTATGATGTCATATCACTGGAATCCAAATTAGAAATAAATTGAAGGCTGGTTTGACAGAACGATCCACAAGTTCATAGCACAAGAAAGTAGAAATCCACGATTAAAGAAGAGTGGCTACATAGGTACCTGTATACGGAAATCCACGAAATCTTTTTCGCCTTCTTTCCAATTGAGCTATATTAGTGGATTACGAAACTAGCAGATAGCCAAGGAAGGTGGAAACTTGATAGTCCTATTATGTGGACCCCAGCGCTAAGGTGAAGGTTGGAAGCATTGAAGGATAAGATCGCGTGTGCTATCGATCATTGACTCAATAGCGTCATAGTAGGATTTGTGACTAAATTCGAAGTTGACACCTCAGTCAGCTATACTGAGGTAGAGAGACATTTTTCCAAAGGACTGCAAGGTAAGTACATGAAATCTTTGAATACTTGGATTAAAATGTTGTTGTGTGAAAAACAGGTTATGCAGCTACCTTGATGTTCGGGACTACACAAAGTGGAAAATTTTATAGAAATGAAGGAAATAAGGATCTAGAGTATAGCCCCTTGATTTCATCTCCATAAAGGGACGAAGAAGTGATAGCGAAGGTTTCTCCATGAAGCGCTATTCAATTAATAAGACAAGGATTCCCATGAATACCACCTTTACCCACACCATGTCCGACTTCACTGCCATTGCCTCCAACTTCACTTGTACCACCTCCACCTTCACTCCGGTTTAGTATGGAAAATACAGTGAAGTTTCCTTTGTTCAATGGATTGGGAAATGAGGACTTAGACCAATTCTGGTTCGTTTTGAGGGCTATATTGGAATGTTAAGGTGTTACGAATGATTACATAAATAAGCCGACACTGATTAGTGCTCTGCAAGATCACACGCGAACTTGGTATATTCAATACTCTAACGATAACCTGAATGCTAGAGTAGCAAACATCTAGATAGCACTAAATAGGGAATTTAGCAGGCCTAAATCTGAGGTGTAGTCGATTGTGGGATTCAAAGAGATCATGATGTGACCAAGCGAGACACCTTGGGAATTGGATCAAGGATTGAAGTGTCAAATCCGCGAAGCCAATATGAATTTGATAGATGGACAACAGCGCGAGTGGTTTGTGGCTTCGCTACTACCCCACTTAAGGAGTGCGCTGTTGTAGCAGAAGATAACAACTCAAGCAAAGGCCTTTGAGATTGCCATGAGACTACATGAGACTCTGATGCAAGATGCTAATCTAGGAGTTAAGCAGATCCACATGCAGCTGTAGAATCTGTGCCTTGAGATGCAAAGTCTGAAGCAGGACATGACGGTTCAACTAGAGGTACACGAGGAAGTATGGTGCTTGAAATGCAAGAGTCAGGGTCATGACAAAGACCATTTCCTGGTCTTTACGAATTACCTTGCAGGGGGAGGACTAATGCCTTTAAGGCCAGAAGCTCAAGAAGGACCTAAAGCAGGGGCTGCATTATGGTGCACTATTTGTCAAGTAGCTAGAAAACATGCCATGGATAACTTTTACTTGCTACAAAAGTATGTACGAGCACCGCAACAGCTATTCTACAAATTTTGTAGGTCGGCATGACATGATGAGTATACTTGTAGGAACTACAAAGTGATGATGGATACAACTCCCACCTATAGGGTTCAGGCCAAAATGCAATCCCTTGACCAGAATGCAAGGATGGCTCAGACAGTATTTCAGCGATGCAAATGGGGCCAAGGTGGGGGAGGACTTGGTAGAGGTTGTGGACAGTTGATTTTCTACATTTGCGAAGGACTAGGACACTACGCCCATGATTACACTAATCCAATGCATCTGTCATGCAAGTATTGCACGTTGCTTGATCATGAAACAAAAGACTGTCCTACATTGATAACTAGGATACAAGACAAAGGGGTGCTACCACCTCCACTAACTGAAAACCTGCATATGATGAGGTTTGAGGCACACGAGGATGATCCGAACATAAACATAGTTCTCAGGAGTGGGATCTAGACAGGGGATGACAAGGGGAAACAACTAGAAGATAGTAGATGGGTTCATAATGCCCTAGAAAGAGATGTTGAATTCGACTTGGAGTATGCTCGTGAAACCTTCATGGAAGCTAAGTAGAGCTTGCGTAAGGCCTCCACCTCAGGAAGTGAGGATAAGCCTGAGCCAAAGATGGACTTTCTATGATCACAACTTTCCTGGAAACCTGTATGAAATTACTATGCGACAGTAAGGTTGTGAAAGGGTTACAAGAACTCATCAGTAGATCTGTTGGGACTGTGCCAGGTCAATCACGTGTAGTCAGAAAGATTGGTAAGCATAAAACAAGGACGGTAACAAAGATGAGATTGACCACTCAAATAGGAGTGTATGAAATGGATTAGGTCATTTTAGACCTAGGTTTAGATGTGATTGTCCTACTGGAGCAAACTTGGAAGAAAATTGGGAGACCTGCACTGAAATGGTCTCTGATTTAGCTAAGGATGGTGAATAAGAAGAAAATCATCCTCATGAGGTGGTTGTGGAGGGTGACCATGGACATTGATGGAGTGAGTGCACTAGTGGATTTTCAAGTAATAGAGATAGTGGATGATAGAAATACCTACCCTGTGCTCTTGGGAATTGACTGGGCTATTGATATGAACGAGGTAATCAATATGAAGAAGTGAAAGATGATATTTGAAAAGAAATCATTGCATGTAATAATACCCCTGGATCCTGCTGAAGGATCACACCATACGGAACCAGTCTGCCATTATGAGAGTGATGATGATCTGGAATGCATCTATAAGATAATAGGGTGAGATCAAGACTAGGTGAATCCCACTGTGAATGGATGGATTACATGGGATCGCAAGAGTTCCTACACTTTGGATTCCGACGAAGAAATAGAATGCTAGCATAATCGGTTGCATGAAGTAACTACGCTGAATTGCAACATGATGACCTAGTCGTTGTGCTGTGTGTCATCAGAGGTAAGAAATATACCTACTTATGATGGACTAAATGAGGTAGATATCTTTTTGGATGCATTTTAAAGGGAGATACCAGAAAATCAATGCTTCCAAGCCTTGGACTGGGCACTGTGCACTACACCCGCAAGATGGTGGAGTACACACAAGGGAAGCTTTGATGATTGGTGCGAATATAGGAGGATGCTAAGAACATGATTTTTGAAGCCTAAGATGTGACTGAGAGACAAGTATGATGGGCAGAATGATCTGCGCATGCGTTTGACCAATGTAGGAAAGAACTATTCTACCACTGAATGCAAGGGGCTAGCTATGGTGTACACGCTCCAGAAGTACTGGCACTACTTTCTAGGAGTCCATTTTAAAATGTATACGGATCACTCTACACTTAAGTACCTGGTCAATAAGTTTGTGTTGGGGGGCGAATCTGCAGATGGATCTTATTGTTCCAAGAGTACGATTTTGAAGTTGTTGTGAGGCTTGGATGATTGAATGCAAGACCAGATCATCTGTCGTGCATCGAAACATGAGAGGAACCCAGTAATTTGGAGGAAGGATTACCTAATGTGAAACTCTTTGCAATGTGAATCACTAATGGAAATTTTGAGGATATAATACACTTCCTAACAACATGAACTTCACCAGAAGGATACTATGTCCAACAAAAGAACGAATTAGTGGTGCGTGCAACAAAATCTTCTGTCATTGTTGGGCATCTATACAAAATGGGGTCTGATGAGATGTTGTGAAGATTTGTACCAAAGTTCAAGAAAAGTAACACCCTCATGGATTTTCATGGGGGCATCACGGGAGGACACTATGTAGGGAGAGCAACTGCACAGAAGATTCTACACGTAGGGTTGTGGTGGCAAACCCTTCATCAGGATTCAAAAGCATATTGTAAGGCATATGATATATGACAAAGAACAGGAAGGCCATCCTGAAGGGATGAAATGCCTTTTAATCCACAAATGATGTTGCAACTTTTCGAGAAGTGGGAAATAGATCTTATAGGACCCATTCAGACACAAGGGAAGACAACGGTGAGGTATATCATCACCATAATGAAGTATTTGACACGATGGGTGGAGGCGCAACCTATGAAGGATTTCATGGGCATGATGGCTGAAAAGTTCCTATTTGAGCATGTATTGACATGATTTGGATGTCCAAAGATTTTGATGAGTGATTGGGGTATGCACTTTCTAAACAAAACAATCAGTGCACTAACAGAATAATTTTAGGTATATCACCAAAAGAGCCCAACTTATCACCCTCAGGCTAATCAGATGGTGGAAGCATTCAATAAAGTGTTGGAGAATGTGCTGACCAAGATTTGCAACACTTAGCTAAGTGATTGGGACCTACGCATACCTACATTATTGTGGGATTATTGAACAACATGCAAAAAGATGACAGGAAAAACCCCTTTTAGGCTTGTCTATGGTGTGGAAGCCATAATGCCTATGGAATACATCGTGGCTAGTTTGCACATAGCAGCTCTCGCAGGTATGACAAATTGTAGAGCCCTAGAAGAGAGGCTCGCATAGTTGGATGAGCTTGAAGAAGAAATATTTTTGGCTAGATTTCACCAGAAGGTCTAAAAGCAACATGAAAAGGCATGGCATGATTGACATATTAAGCTGCGCACATTAAGGGTGAATGACTTGGTGTTGTTGTATGAAAGTAACTTTGATAAAATTTTATGGAAATTCAGAATGAATTGGATAGGGCCCTATGTTGTTAAGGAGATTACTGACGGTGGTGCAGTCTAGCTGGTTAAATTGAATGGAGATCCCTTCCCAGGAAAGGTGAATGACAGTTGATTGAAGCCATACACAAGTGGCCTGACCATCTAACTATGCAAAAGAAGCATAGTATTAGTGCTCTAGGGAGCTGAAATGAGGTGCAGGACTATAAAATACAATGCCCAATTTCAGGACTACATGAAGCAGGGAAGTGTCACAGGGTCCATGACAACATGAAGGCAGTTGTTCTACTCATGAAAATAGCATGTAGGTTTCCTAGAAAGTGACCATTAAAGTCATTGTTCAAGATGATGGTTGGCTTGTCGCCAAATTGAGTGGGTGGTAGGAATTTAAGGTGAAATTTATGGGTTAGATTCTTGAAAATCTGTTGCCAATATAGCATTAATTGGCCGAATGTGGGGGGAACAGTCGGATTTGAATTTAAAAGGCCCTATAAATTACAAGTGGCTATCCAGTGAAAATTACTTGGCATTTTGAAAATTCAGTTGTTGTGCTATTAGGTGTGTATGGACCATGCGGACTTTGAGGCTTTGAGAGAAAGTTAAGCATTTGAGAGATTACCGAAGGAGATGTAGGACCTCCTAAATAAAATGATGCCGACACCCATGGAAGCCATGGAAACAGAAGTGTTGAGAGCCGAGGAAGTCGCGTAGGAAATTGAGGTAGTAGAAGCTTCCACAAAGAGTACTGAAGTGGTATTCAAAGACCCTAAATCACCCAGAACATCGAGACCCAAGAAGGATAAGCAAACTATGATGTTGGTGCACATCTCACCAAGAAACCCACAGAGGACCAAGCTCACTTTGCAGGAAAAGAGGAATTCCATTAATATGGATGTAGATGAGGAATAATCTGAACAATTCCTGCTAGATGAGGAGGATTTGGAAATGGAAGTTGAAACCCAGGGTGCAGAACCTATTACCTAGTTACCAGAATATGTTCCTCCATGCAAGGGCAAAGCCAAGGTGCCAAAGTGATCCAAAAATGGATCCTGGATAAACCTCTAAGTCTAAAAGACTTCACATAAGAGCTAAAAGGTGCCAAATGGCACAAATCCTTTGTAAATAATAGGAAAATGAAAGTCACATGCTACTCTCATAAATAGTCTCATCACAAAGATCTCCTCATTCTGAATCCAATGCAACTTGAATGGGCGAAAATGGACTTCAGATGAAGGAGTTATCATAAACAAAAGTTCCCCTTTTGTTCTTTGGAAAAGAGGCCAAAAAAATGAGAAAACAACAAAAAGCGAGCCTATCAGAGGTCAAAGAGGCATTGAACAGGAACCATCAAATCAGGATGATCAACGATCTAGATCCAATCGGTAATCACAATTGGTAGGCAGTCGAAAGCATAACGTGCGATGGGATCGGGCCGATGCGATACCGCGATCGTCGATATCGGCAGATCGCAATTGACAATACCACAAGGCAAAGGTGGGACCCTAGGTGATGCGATGGTGTGATTGCCGAAATTGGTGGATTACAATCAGAGCTATACAATAGAGCGGGGTGATATATCCATATATAAACGTGCGATGCGATGGCTGAACCCGATAGAGTTATAAGTGGCATTCCATATATTTTGAAATCTATTGATTGCACATTTTCTATTTACTTTGCATATTTCGTTTAATAAACGAAATATGAAGGGAAGTGTTTGATGCAATGAAAATGGACCCGAAAGGGTTCTGAAATGCAAATGAATATAATTTCAAGTTCGATAAGTGGGGTTTTGCCATGTTTTAATGTATTTTTAAAATATGAAGGGAAACTAGGGAACAGGCCAATTGCGACTTGCAACAGCAGCTAAGGGCAAACCCGATAGCGTTGTGAAGCAAGGTTATGAACATTTGAAGTCTGGCTAGATGGCCAAAGATGTGTTTTTCATGCATTTCTCTGTGTATTGCATTATGTGTACATTTTGGCATAGGAAGGCAAAACGACCAGTTTTCCCATGCGTCGACCCCTTTCCATTAGAAACTGCCATCACACCTATGCGTTATGAAGCTCAGAGAGCCACAAAGGTGAAAGAGAATGATTATGCGCAGAGAAAATGACTGTGGTAGCTGCAAAGAAGGAAGATAGAGAGCCTGAAAGGGAAAACAAACAAACAATGTCATTTTGGCTTAAAAGCCATGAATGTCAAAGACAGTGGGCTGCTGTGTTGATTGTGGGTTGTTGTTGTCGATCCTTGAGGTCTTGCTGCTAAAAGTAAATCCAAAGTAGGAAGCTAAGGGTAAAGAGGTAGTGCAGAAGCTAAATGAGGCTACACAGAAGCAAAAGGTAGCCGAGGGAGTCACTTGGAGTTCCAGTGAAAATCCCAGAGAGAGTTGTAACCTGATAGAAGGCAGAAAGAAGCTAGAGCGAAAAGCTAGAGAGCTAGAGCCAAAGAGTTAGAACCAAGAGCCAGAACCAAGAGCCAAAGAGCCAGATTTAGAGCCAAGAGTCAGAACCAAGAGCCAAGATCTAGAGCTAAGAGCCAAAGCCAAGAGCGAGAGCTTCAAGAGCCAGGGGATAACATGGTGCCTGAACCTGCTATTTCTATGTAAAAACAATAGGAGTCGAGCCAAGAGCTTGTAAAAAGGACCTTGCCATAATCCCAAACAGCCTAGTTGAGTTGACTGGAGCTCACAGAGATGTAGCCCAAGAGTTGTGGGTGAAATCCTAATTAAACTGTTGTTTTATGTGTTTGTTTTTACTACTGCATTATTCATTGTTATATGCATTTATTTATCAGTTTAAGCACATTCACATATCATCACAAACAAAAAATTTTAAAACACATAATTAGTTTAAGACAAACATAAGCATACACTATATTTTCAAGCATTTCTTAAATTTCGCATTGGTTAATCAAATAGACTTTGGAATATTCAAGCTTTGGAAGTGGGAGAGGTTCTTGTAAGCTAGACAAGAAGCCTAAGAACCCCATTTACAAATCAGGTGGTATCAGAGCTTAAGATTGATTAACCCCACCTCCAAAGAAGGTATTATCAGAATGCTTGATTGAGAGAGCAAAGATTGCTTGTCTGAAAGGTGTTTGAATAGAAAGAGGCTAATTGTATGCTTGTTTTGTAGACTGACTATATTCTGAGCTTACAGAGGTAAAAGGTTGTTGAATAAGCTCTTTATTTATCTTGTTGAAGTTTTTTTCGTTCATTGGCATAATGACAAATTCTACAAATGGGTCCTCAAATTCTGCTCTTTTCACAAGATTCCTTGATGAATACATGAAGCAAGAATTTCCCACCATGATGGATATGGTGAGAGAAATGTATGAGGATGGAAGGAAGAGCAGCAGACTTAGAGAGAAACTAAATTCCATGAAGGAAGAGAAGCAGTTGCTTGCTGACAAATTGCAGGAAATGGAGAGGTAACTTCATATTGAAAATATCAACCTGAAGAGGATGCCTGAGTTGGAAACATAGCTCTTTGTTTCCTAAGAAGCCTTAGTCAAGTATCAGCTTGAAGAAGAGGTAAACCATTCCATTTTGTCTTCAAAATATTTTGAGAATTCTTGTATTGGTTATTTTGAAAGACATACTAAAGGCATAGGTTCCAATATGGGCTATGAAGGAAAAGGCTTGGGAAAGCATGCACAAGGTATTGTTGAACCAATCATGGTTGAGGAAAGGCCTAAATATTTTGGTCTTGGATATGGACAGCCTTATGGACAGAGTTCCAAAGTTGCCATGAAGGCCATTGAAATAGTCCCAAGAAGGAGCTTCATTTCATGTCCTATACCTCAGAAGTGTGAAGGTTATATCCAAGAGGAATGCAATGGCTTGAAACATCATTTGCAAAACGCAGGTGTTCAGAAGCACACACTTGAAATAGAGAGTTGGGGAGACTCCAAAAACCTTGAAGAGATTGATGGTGTTCCAAAGGGAGCCACTTCTTCATTTTCTTCACCTCCTCATGAAGGTAGTAAAGATGAAAGAGAAAGGTATAAATCTGGTTCTATACATTTTCCTTTTGATTGTGCAAAGCATGATAAATTTCCACATATGTATGGGAAAAGAATTGCATGTTCCTTTTTTGGTTTGGATAACCATCATGTTTCCAGATGTTGGAAGAGAATGGCCATGCACATGAAACTTTTGAAGGAAAAGAAGAAAGAAGCCAAAGGTCCAGTGGACAAGGTAAATCATGCTATCAAGAGGATGCACATGCAGTGCACTTACTACCATAAGAAAGGACATCTTGCTACAAAATGTTGGACTCTAAAACTAGAAATGATTCCACAAAAGCTGAAGAAGGTGGAAAGAGAAGATGGCAAAAATGGGAGTGAAGATTCCATAGATGATGTGTCTCAAAATGATTCACATGATGATGCTGATGTGCAGAAAAAGGTAGTACATTTGAAAGGGATTGGTAAGGAATGGTTAGAGTTATTATCTGATTGAGATTGCATGTCTATTGATGCATCTACATTATATATCATTTCAGCTTCAAAAGTGCAGTGTGCTTAAGTGAAAGTTGAAGGATGAAATGAATGCATGAGCATGAGATGCATGAACACAGGGATGTCGATGATTTCCTTGTTTTTGAACATGTATGTGTAATTAACTTGTAGGTTCTATTTCTTTGATATCCATGTGATGCCATGTTGACTTGGGAGAAGTTAACTTGGTCTCCAAATGGAGATACTGATGAAGTGTTTCATCTTTTCAAAAAGAGTCCTAATGGTCTTTTTCTACATGATTGACTTGAAGGGCCATTTGTTTAAAGGCTTGTTTTGTGGGCTTGTTATCTAGTCCATCATTTGTATGCAGATGTAAGACATGGAGGTGTTCACAAGATGTGAAATTCGTTTCTTTGTTGAAGCAGTAATTTTGTCCATCCAATTGTTGTCTGTATCCCTGTTGTTGTTAACAATTGTTGTTGGCAGCCTTTCAAACAGGTACAAATGAAATTTTTGTGGAGAAAATGTACTTCACATTTGTTTGAGCCACCTTGCATCAATGATCAAGGTAGAGAAGATCAAACTACCTTCTATGACCATTTCAGTAGAAGTTCTATAGAAAGGCAAGGAGAAAGATAGTTCTTCCCAAGAAGACTAGCCCATCCAGAGAAGGGAAGTGGTCAGAAACTTTAGTTTAGAGGCACTATGCAAAGGCAAGTGTACGAAGGCTAAAAGAAGAGGGTGAGTCACTCTCATTTATTGTTTAGATTAGTATATTAGTCTTCTGGAGACCAAAAGTTCTTTTAGTGGTAAGACATGATCCAAAAATGGATCCTAGATAAACCTCTAAGTCTAAAAGACTTCATATAAGAGGTAAAAGGTGCCAAATGGCACAAATCCTTTGTAAATTAGAGGAAAATGAAAGTCACAGGCTATATCAAAAATAGTCTCATTGTAGAGATCTCCTCATTCTAAATCCAACGCAACTTGAATGGGCAAAAATGGAATTTAGATGAAGGAGTTATCATAAACAGAAGTTCCCCTTTTGTTCTTTGGAAAAGAGGCTAAAAGCATGAGAAAACAACAAAAATCGAGCTTATCGGAGGTAAAAAAGGAAGTGAATAAGAACTGCTATATCTAGTTGATCAACGATCTAGATTCGATCAGCAATCGCAATTGGCAGTGTCAGCCGGTGGGCAGTCAGAAGCATAACATGTGATGGGACGAGGCTAATGCGATACCACGATCATGGATATCGACAGATCACAATCGACGATACCACAAGGCAAAGGTGGGACCCCAGGTGATGTGATGGTTCGATCATTGAAAAAAGTGGATCGCAATTGGAGCTATACAATGGAGTGGGGCGATATATACATATATATACATGCAATGCAATGGACAGACCCAATAGAGTTATAAGTAGCATTCCATATATTTTGAAATAAGTCGATTGAACATTTTCTATGTATTTGGCATATTTCGTTTAATAAACGAAATATGAATGGAAGTGCCCAATGCGATGAAACTGGACCCAAAAGGGTTCTGAAATGCAAATGAATATAATTTCAAGTCTAATAAGCAGTGTTTTTCCATGTTTTAATGTATTTTTAAAATATGAAGGGAAACTAGGGAACAAGCCAATTACAACTTGCGACAACAACTAAGGGTGGACCCAATAGTGTTATGAAGTGGGGTTATGAACATTTGAAGTTTGGCTGAATGGCCAAAGACATGTTTTTCACTTGTTTCTCTATGTATTGCATTATATGTCCATTTCGCCACAGGAAGGAAAAACGACCAATTTTCTGATGTGCCGACCCCTTTCCATTGGAAACTGCCATCACACCTATGCGTTATGAAGCTTAGAGAGCCACAAAGGTGAAAGAGAATGATTATGCAAAGAGAAAATGGTTGTGGTAGCTTCAAAGCAGGAAGACGGAGAGCCCAAAAGGGAAAACAAATAGACAGTGTCGTTTTGGCATAAAAGTAATGAATGTTAAAGATAGTGGGCCGTTGAGTTGATTGTGGGTCGCTTTTCTTGATCCTTTGAGGTCTTGCTACTAAAATTAAAGCTAAAGCAAGAAGCTAATGGTAAATAGGTAGGGCAGAAGCCAAGGAGGCAATGAAGAAGCAAGAGGCAACCAAGGGAGTCACTTGGAGTTCAAGTGAAAAGCCCAAAGAGAGTTGTAAATTGATTGAAGCCAGAAAGAAGCTAGAGCAAAGAGCCAGAGAGCTAGATCCAAAGAACTAGAGCCAAGAGCTAGAACCAATAGCCAAAGAGCTAGAGTTAGAGCCAAAAGCCAGAACCAAAAGCCAAGAGCTAGAGCCAAGAGCTAGAGCCAAGAGCCAGAGCTTCAAGAGCTAGGGGATAACATGGTTCCTGAACCCATTTTTTCTATGTAAAAACAACAGGAGTTGAGCCAAGAGCTTGTAAAAAGGACCTTGCCATAATCCTAGAGAGCATATTTGAGTTGACTGTAGCTCAAGGAGATGTAGTCCAAGAGTTGTGGGTAAACTCCTAATTAAACTGTTGCCTTATGTGTTTGTTTTTACTGTTGCATTGTTTACTGTTATATGCATTTATATATCAATTTAAACACATTCACATATTAGCACAAATAGAAGATTTTAAAACACATAATCAATTTAAGACAAACATAAGCATAGACTATATTTTCAAGCATTTCTTAAATTCTGCATTGGTTAATCAAATATACTTGGGAATATTCAAGCTTTGGAAGTGGGAGAGGTTCTTTTAAGTTAGACAAGAAGCCTAAGAGCACCATTTACAGATCACAAAGGACATAGACGATAGGAAGTGCTCCCTACAAACTCTGTTGCTCCTGAATGACATTGTTTTTGAGGGGCCACACCTAGGGTAGGTTCCTGTACTAAAGTTCAAATATTGGGACCTCACAGATCATGACAAATTCCTGCATTTAGTGACTGAGTAGTTAATGTGCCGACAGATTGATACGAGTACTGGAATGATCGAGTTAGAGTTGCAGAGATGGCTCAAGGGTGTAGAGAAAGCTAGGCTACTCAACCTTCTCTGGGTACCACATTACCACCATGCCCTTGTAACCGTCTTCATCATCAAGTAGGTTCTCGGCTTGGTGCATGATGGGAGTTTGTGGCTAGAGGAGCCCATTCCCATCATAGACCACTTGATTCATCAAATCACACAGTTGTCTTACTCAGGGGAGAATCCAACCAATATATCAGAATGAAAAGGTGGTGAGTTTTCCCTTGCAGAAGATATGAAGCATAAATTTGAGTTGGAGAAGAAGAAGTGGGGATATGCCATCTCCAACATTAACAACCCTGTAGTCAATGTAGCAATGCAAATATTAGTAGGGAAGGTGATGCGAAAGTGTCGTGCGGATGAGGTGCACATGCTTGTAATTTCATTAGTAGCCCAATGCGCTGAGGGAGTCCAGTTCAACTAGATGAATTATCTATGTGACGAGTTCCTTGTGAACTGTCGCGAGGCACAGGAGCAAGGCAAGACATTCCACTACACATGGTTCTTACTGTCGATTGTACTGGTGGCATGGTAGTTACTAGAATACAATCAATTCCCTTCGGTTGCTCTGGACCTTCTAGAGGCAACGAAGTATGCTTCTTTGAGAGCAACCAAGGACGTGCAATGCGTAAAAGAGAGAAAAATATTTTGGATATTGATGGAGATGAGTATCTAGATGGGGATCAATCGCAGGCTACGGTTGTTTCCCACAGTATACACTAGTTTGCAAAGCTTTGTAAAGTTCAAAGAAGATTTCCACCATGTCTTTATTTTGGCACAAAAGGACGCTACGAAGACATGTCATAAATTACCATATCTGGCAACTGATGATTTTATTTTTGCAGTCCTTGAGTCTTGGCCATCGGAGTGGTGCACTGCAATAGGCTTCACAATGGAAATAGACAAGTCCACCGGACAATGTAAGAAGGAAGAAAAAAATCTTGGAAGGGCTTGATGTGATGGAACTGGACCCGAAAGGGTTCCGAAATGCAAATGAATATAATTTCAAGTCTGATAAGCGGGGTTTTGCCATGTTTTAATGTATTTTTAGAATACGAAGGGAAACTAGGTAAGAGACCAATTGTGACTTGTGACAGTGACTAAGGGAAGACACGATAATGTTATGAAGTGGGGTTATGAACATTTGAAGTCCGGCTGAATGGCCAAAGACGTGTTTTTCACGTGTTTCTTTGTGTATTGCATTATGTCTCCATTTCGGTGTAGGAAGGAAAAATGACCAGTTTTCCCATGCGCCAGCCCCTTTCCATTGGAAATTGCCATCACACCTATGCATTATGAAGCTCAGAGAGCCACAAAGGTGGAAGAGAATGATATGCAAAGAGAAAATGGCTATGGTAGCCGTAAAGTAGGAAGACAGAGAGCCCGAAAGGGGAAAACAAACGGACAGTGCCGTTTTGGCATAAAACCAATGATTGTCAAAGACGGTGGACTACTGAGTTGATTGTGGGTTGTTGTTGTTGATCCTTGAGGTCTTGCTACTAAAAGTAAAACCAAAGTAGGAAGTGAAGGGTAAAGAGGCAGTGCAGAAGCCAAAAGAGGTAGCGAGAAGCAAAAGGCAGCCAAGGGAGTCACTTGGAGTTCAAGTGAAAAGCCCAGAGAGAGTTGTAACCTAATAGAAGGCAGAAAGAAGCTAGAGAAAAGAGCTAGAGAACCAGATCCAAGAGCCAAAACCAAGAGCCAAAGAGCTAGAGTCAAAGCCAAGATCCAGAACCAAGAGCCAAGAGTTAGAGCCAAGAGCCAGAGCCAGGAACTAGTGCCAAGAGCCAGACCTTCAAGAGCCAGGGGATAACATGGTGCCTGAACCTGTTGTTTCTATGTAAAAACAATAGGAGTTGAGCCAAGAGCTTGTAAAAAGGACCTTGCCATAATCCTAGAGAGACTAGTTGAGTTGACTAGAGCTCACAGAGATGTAGCCCAACAGTTGTGGGTGAACTTCTAATTAAATTGTTGTCTTATATGTTTGTTTTTACTGTTGCATTATTTACTGTTATATGCATTTATATATCAGTTTAAGCATATTCACAAATCAATGCAAATATCATATTTTAAAACACATAATCAGTTTAAGGCAAACATAAGCATAAACTATATTTCCAAGCATTTCTTAAATTCTGCATTGGTTAATCAAATAGACTTGGGAATATTCAAGCTTTGGAAGTGGGAGAGGTTCTTTTAGGTTAGACATGAAGCCTAAGAGCCCCATTTACAGATCAAAAAGGACATAGACGATAGGAAGAGCTCCCTACAAACTCCATTGCTCTTGGATGACATTGTTTTTGAGGGGCCACGCTCAGGGTAGGTTCCTGTACTAAAGTTCAAAGATTGGGACCTCACAGATTGTGAGAAATTCCTACATTTAGCGACTGAGTAGTTAATGTGCCAACGGATTGATACAATTGCTGGAACGAACAAATTAGAGCTACAAAGATGGCTCAAGGGTGTAGAGAAAGCCAGGGTACTCAACCTTCTCTGGGCACCGCATTACAACTGTGCCCCTGTAACCATCTTTGCCATCAGGTAGCTGCTATGCTTGGTGCATGATGGGAGTTTGTGGCTGGAGGATCCCATTCCCATCACAGACCACTTGATTCATTAGATCACATAGTTGACTTACTCAGGGGATAATCCAACCAATATATCATAATGAAAAGATTGTGAGTTTTCCCTTGCGGAAGATATGAATCATAAATTCGAGCTGGAGAAGAAGAAGTGAGGATATGCCATCTCCAGCATTAACAACCCTGTAGTCAATGTAGCAACACAAATATTAGCAGGGAAGGCGATGCGAAAGTGTTGCAAAGATGAGGTGCACATGCCTATGATTTCATTAGCAGCCCAATGTGTTGAGGGAGTCCAGTTCAACTGAGAGAATTATCTATGTGACGAGTTCCTTGTGAACTGTCGCATGGCATAGGAGCAGGGCAAGACGTTCCACTACACGTGGCTTTTGCTGTCGATTATACTGGTGGCATGGAAGCTTCCAGAAGACAACCAATTCCATTCGGTTGCGCTGGACCTTCCAGAGGCAACAAAGTATGCTTCTTTGTGGGCTACCAAGGATGTGCAGTGCGTAAAAGAGAGCAAGATATTTTGGATCTTGATGGAGATGAGTAACTGGATAGGGATCAATCGCAAGTCGTAGTTGTCACCCACAGTATATGCTAGTTTGCAGAGCTTTGTAGAGTTTAAAGAATATTTCCACCATGTCTTTATTTGGGCGTAGAAGAACCCTACGAAGACATGGCATAAATTACCATATTTGGCAATTGATGGTGTTATGTTTGTAGTCCTTGAGTCTTGGCCACCGGAGTGGTGCACTGAAACAGGCTTCATAATGGAAATAGATAAGTCTGCCACACAACGTAAGAAGGAAGAAAAAGCCTCAGAATGGCATAGTTGTTTGAGATGCGTAGAAAAAAGGAAGCGGAGACTAAGACCCAGGAAGCACGTGACATTGCACAATTGGTAGAACAAAAGACAGGAGGAGAAGAGCACGAAGGACATAAGTCACCTTCACCCGTGGCTGAGGCAGAAACAGAGGAGCCAATAGAATAGGGTGGTGCAGACCCATAGACGAGGTCCACCCAACTCAAGTGTCAGCCACTGTAAGAGAAGGAAGGGCCATTAAAGAAAACCAAGGCATCAAAGACATCCTTTGACCCAATCACCCTCACTGAGAGGGATTTGCATGATATTGCGGATGTCACCTCGGAGGCCCTCCAATAGTTCAAAGGGTAGCAACAATTGGTATTATGGGCTCTCTATACAGAGTTGTAGGCTCACACTTCACAAACTGCCATAGTGTCTACTAGCCTCGCGATCGACACTTCAGCTGCCACGAAGATATTTCAGACAAAGATGATGATTATGATAGTGCTACCAGATGGGGCACTTACTACATTAAATGAGGCCAACAAGCCCATGGTCAGCAGCCTAAAAGGGGTGGGATTGAATATGGTTTCACTCCCTCAAGAGACATGCCACCTCTTGCAGGATGGAGTCACCACAGAACTTAGGGCTCGGGAGAGTCGCGCTTTGCAGGTGATGAGCATGTAGCACATCAATGTCGAGCAGTTGGGCCTGTAGTGCAACAAGGCAGTGGAACGAAATAAGAAGATCATGTAGGTTGTGGAGGAAGCCTATCGAATGGTCCTAGGGTTGGACATTTAGGTAGAAGAACCAGTTGAGGTGTGCATCTGCAAGTTGGCCACATGGGTGCATGACGCTTAGATAGAGATGGCCAAGATTTAGCTGGAGATGAACTTGTAGATCACAGAATTGCAGTTGAGGGCTCAGTCTTCGACTCCGTCGGAAGTCAAGGAACTGCGTGCCACTGTTGTTGCAACAACAATAGCAATAGTCAATAGTGAAGTAGCATATTGCACGTGACTTTTTGAACAATCATTTGAGGTCCTGACCACCCTATAGGAGGACCCAAATGTAGAGTGCCTGGAGAAAGAGGTGCAGAAGCTACAACAAAGATATGATGAGGTCAAAGGGATTGCGCAGATATTTTCCCTTACACATAGGCTCACATAGATGCAGGAGGAAAAGGCACTTAAGGAATAGGTGGATGCTGCTCGACACAAAGAAGCAATCCTAAAAGTGCACCTACAACCATTGATAGATGAAGCATATACAATCACAACTTCCATTGAAGGAAATTGCACGACACTACAGGCAACTCAGTAGAAGTTTCATGGTGGTAGTTCAGTGGCAGTCACCAAGCAGAGAGTGCAAGAAGTCCAACAAGTAGCCATGCTTAGTGCGCTGTCGAGGTCATGGTCATCCAAACTCAGGGAGTGTCTCAAACTTATTCACGAGTAGCGCAACTACCTTCATGTTGTCGCGGATGCTGTGACACTTCCCTGCCCCATGCAGTCTTGAAATCGTGTAGCTCCCCAACTCGGGAAGTGTAGTTTATAGTCCTACACCTCCTTTCAGCTACCTGGAGTGCTAAGATTTTGCTTCTATCGCATAGTCAGATAGCTGGGCCACCTGTGTATGTCTTCAATCGACTACCATTCACCTTTCCTGGGAAGGGATCTCCATTCAACTTAACTAGCTAGACCATGCCACCATCGGTAATCTCCTTAATAACATAGGGCCCCAGGCAATGCATTTTGAATTTCTCTGGAAATTTATCAAACTCGCTGTCATACAAAAACACCAAGTCATTCACCTTAAAGGTGCGTAGCTTAATATGTCGGTCATGCCATGCCTTTTCATTCTGCTTTTGGACCTGCTAGTGAAATCCAGCCAAAAATATTTCTTCTTCGAGCTCATCCATGTTGAGAAGTGGCAATGAGAAATTGATAAAGTTAGAAGTGCTAAAAATAGCATTGTTAAAAATAGCAATTTGAGTACCAGTGCTGGATTGGGCAACAGGGAATGAAAAATGGAAGTGCTAAAAATAGAACTTCTATTTTTAGCAGTTCAGGTTGGATTCCTATTTTTAGTCATTCCCTAGACTAAAATAGGAAGTAAAATTCGAATTTGGTCTTAACAACAATTTGAAAATTAATTAATTGATTCTCCATGAGTTAATTAGTTAAGGAAAATCAAACTTGAGGTCTTCGTGAGAACCTGCAATAATTTCTCCACTTATTAGGGAATGTGTCCTTGATTTGCTCCACTAATTGAGGAATTATCCTTGATTAAAGGAGATAAGGATGAGTTCTATATTGAGTGTGATCAGTCCACTTAGTTTAACTTAGTCAAGTCCAGTTAGATTAATTTAACAATTTGTTAAATTAATGTGAGTTTAGTTAATTAATGCTTGCATGCATGTAACTATTGCACTTTTGATAACTGAATATTCTCTCATAAATAACTCACGCATGTTAGTTCAGAGAAAGACCCAGTTGATATTAGAGGAGGGACAGTGTACTACCAGTTGGATGGATTTTTCCTATAAAGGAAAATCATCCAAGTAGAAGGATTAAGATTCCTTGAGGATTGTGTAGTTTTACAGGGTATGAGATCAGTGTTACACTTGGTAACAAGAGGATCACCTAGGAAAAACTACGCGAGGAAATAGGAGGCTTGGAGGGAAAAGGGGAAAGCTTAGGAGAAGTATTGATTGCCTGTGAGCATCTAGGAGGATTGCACTGGGAGCTTGCTAGCTGTGAGAGCTAAGGCTTTGTGTAATCCTGATGTATTTCCACCTTCATCTGTGAGGATTGCACCGAGAGCTCGCTAGCTATGTGAGAGCTAAGGCTTTGTATAAATCCTATGTATGATAATACAGAGAGTGGGGTTTTAGGCTGAGGCTTCCCCCAAGTAAACTCTTCTGTGTTATATGTGATTGATTTCTCCATATCAGTTATATGTGTTCTTATTGATGTTTCTCATGTTCGATTAAGCTTCTGCTAAATTGGTTGGAGAAGTAGGTCAACTATTTTGCTTTAGTATATTGCATTATCAGGTGATCTATAGTGGGAATTTCTACATGGTATCAAAGCTAGCTGGTCTGTAGAAAAATTCTACATGATATCAAGCACAGGTGATCAAGGAAGAACAATATACTGAGAGGAGATTTCAAAGTTTTGAGTTTTGGGAAGAGAGTTTGCAGAGAAAATCTGAAATTTTTTGAGAAAATCTGAAAATTTTTGTACAAAATTTTAAGAAACAAATAGCAAATTTGGATTCCTTGCAAAAAAATATCCAAAATTCAAAAAAAAAATCGGTTGAATCAGAGTTCGGATGAGGGATATATCGTTGATTTAAAATCAGCTCCTTTTCTAGAAAATTTCATGACGGCGGGAAAGAGAAGTGGAAACAGATTGGTGTGCTAGCCAAGAACTTGTATGCCCTTGAGGTACAAGATGCATGTAAAGCCTTGAGGAGCAAGGCAAAGGTTAGATACCTAGTGGTTTAGAGGGAGAGTATATTACCTCTAAACATGCAGCACCAGAAGAAGTCTCAGACGATTGTGGAGGAGCCATGATTGGCGTTGCAACTTCAGGAGGTTGTGGAGCAGCCACCACTAGAGAAGCGGAGAGGACATTGAGTAGAGACATCTACTCATGGAAAGACCTCCAGTAGGGGGAAAATTCGATCTAGGTGGGCAAAGGGATCACATGCAGCCATACCTCCAAGTAGGAGGTGGGTGGAGTGATCGTCCCAAGGAGGAGGGGCAGGATCCTTGAGGTACCCAACCTCTTTGATTCAACTTTGCTATGAGAAATCTGATGAGGAGTAGAAAAATTGACTGATTTGGTAGAAACAAATGCGGTTGGAGCAGCAGAGAGAGCTATAGTGCAGGAAATCCTAGGACAACACAGAGCATGTAGGCTGCAACAATGCGAGACGTACAAGTGTGTTGCACAGTGCAGGGTAGCACAGATAGGTGTGCAACGGTGCGAGATGCGCGGAGATGTTGCAGTAGAACAAAGGTCAGAGAGGGAGCACTTATTAGCAGTAGGTAGAGATTTAGCATCAAAGTATGTTTCTAGCCCAACAGAGAGGTCAGTTGAGAGGATTTTTTGGTCCGGAAGTTACTGGAGCAACCATACTTGGTAGAAGTGTTGCATGTAGAACATTCCGAAGGTACAGTATCAAGTTCGAGAGGAAGCCTTTCTTGTTGAGAGGGAGTGTTGAAAAGTGGCAACAAGAAATTGCTAAAAATAGAAGTGCTAAAAATAGAACAACTAAAAATAGCAGTTCGGGTACCAGTGTTGGATTAGGCAACAAGGAATGAAAAATGGAAGCGTTAAAAATAGAACTTCTATTTTTAATAGTTCAAGCTAGATTCCCATTTTTAGTCATTCCTTGGACTAAATTAGGAAGTAAAATTTGAATTTGGTCTTAACAACAATTTGAAAATTAATTAATTAATTCTCCATGAGTTAATTAGTTAAGGAAAATCAAACTTGAGGTCTTTGTGAGAACATGCAATAATTTCTCCACTGATTGGGGAATGTGTCCTTGATTTTCTCCACTGATTGAGGAATCATCCTTGATTAAAGGAGATAAGGATGAGTTCTATATTGAGTGTGATTAGTTGAGTTAGTTTAACTTAGTCAAGTTCAGTTAGATTAATTTAATAGTTTGTTAAATTAATGTGATTTCAGTTAGTTAATGCTTGCATGCATTTAACTGTTGTACTTCATATCACTAAATATTCTCTCATAAATAACTCATGCATGTTAATTCAAAGAAAGACCCAGTTGAGATTAAAGGAGGGACAGTGTACTATCAGTTGGATGGATTTTTCCTATAAAGGAAAGTCATCCAAGCAGAAGGATTAAGTTTCCTTGAGGATTGTGCAGTTTTACAGGGTGTGAGATCAGTGTGATAGATTAGTGTTACACTTAGTAACAGGAGGATCACCTAGGAATAATTGCGCAAGAAAATAGGAGGCTTGGAGGGTAGAGGAGAAGGCTTAGGAGAAGTCTTGGTTGCTTGTGATCATCCAGGAGGATTGCACTGAGAGATGGCTAGCTGTGAGAGCTAAGGCTTTGTGTAATCCTGATGTATTTCCACCTTCATCTATGAGGATTGTACTGAGAGCTGGCTAGTTGTGTGAGAGCTAAGGCTTTGTATAAATCTATGTATGATAATATAGAGAGTGGGGTTTTAGGCTAAGGCTTTCCCTAGGTAAATTCTTCTGTGTTATGTGTCATTGATTTCTCCATATCAGTTATATGTGTTCTTATTGATGTTGCTCATGTTCGATTAACCTTCTGCTAAATTGTTTGTAGAAGTAGATCAAGTATTTTGCTTTAGCATATTGCATTATCAAGTGATCTATAGTGGGAATTTCTACATGGTATATTACAATCCAGTTGTTCAAGACTCTCTTCTAGGGCTTCATGATTCATTATACTTGTGAGCACTACTATGCATAGACCAAGCCCGATGTATTCCATAGGCATTACGACTTCCACACCATAGACAAGACTAAAAGGGGTTTGACCCATCAGCTTTTTGCATGTTGTTTGATAAGCCCACAATACTATAGGTAGGTATAGGTCCCAATCACTTTGCTGAGTGTTACAACCCTTAGTCAGCGTGTTCTCCAACACTTTATTGAATGTTTTCACCATCCCATTAGCACACTGATTGTTTCACTTAGAAAGTGCGTACCCTAATCACTCATCAAAATATTTGAACATCCAAATCACATAAATACATGCTCAAATAGGAACTTTACGACTGTTGCACCTATGAAATCCTTCATAGGCTATGCCTCTGGCCGTCATGTCAAATACTCCATCGTAGTGATGATATACCTTGCCCCTATCTTCCCTTGTGGCTGAATGGGTCCTACAAAATCTATTTCCCACTTCTTGAAAGATTCCAACACCATTTGTGGATTCAAAGGCATTTCATCCCTTCGCGATGGCCTACCTATTCTTTGGCATACTTCACACGCCTTACAATATGCTTTTGAATCTTGATGAAGGGTTGGACACCACAACCCTGCACGTAGAATCTTCTACGTGGTTGCTCTACCTGCATAGTGTCCTCCTGTGGCTTCCCCCATGAGTATTTTTCTTCTCTCAAACTCCAGTAAATTTCTTCGTAATATCTCATCAGACCCCATTTTGTATAGATGCCTAGCAATGATAGAAACATCTGCCGTGCATACCACTAATTCCTTCTTTTGCTGGATAGAATATCCTTCCAGTGCAGTTCCTATTGTTAGGAAGTGTATTATATCCTAAAAGTGTCCATTCATGATGTGTACAACAAAGAGATGCACACTAGGTAATCCTTCCTCCAAATTAGTGGGTTCCTCTCCTATTTCGATGTGCGACAGATGATCTGGTCCCACATTCAATCGTCCAGGCTTCACAACAACTTCAAAATCGTAGTCTTGGAACAACAAGAGACATTTGCAAACTTGTCCCCCCAACATAGGCTTATTGACTAGGTACTTCAATGCAAAGTGATTCATATACATTTTAAAATGGCCTCCTAGCAAGTAGTGCCAGTACTTCTGGAGCACATACACCATAGCTAGCTCCTCACCTTTAGTGGTAGAATAATTATTTTCTACTTTGGTCAAACACAAATGCGAATCATCCTACCCATCATACTTTTTTGTCAGTCACATATTAGGCTTCCCAAATCATGTTCTCATCATCCTCCTACATTCGTGCCAATCGTCAAATATTCCCTTGTGCATACCCCACCATCTTACGTGCATAGTGCGCAGTGCCCAGTCCAAGGCATGGAAGTGTTTCTTTTCTGGTACCTCTCTTTCAAATGCATCCAAAAAGATATCTGCCTCATTGAGTCCATCATAAGTAGGCAAAGTTCTTACCTTTGATGACACACAGCGTAGCAACCAAGTCATCATGCTGCAATTCAGCATAGTTACTTTGTGTAACCGATTCTGCCAGCGTTCTATTTCTTCATCAGAATCTGAAGTGCAGGAACTCTTGTGATCACATGTAATCTGTCCATCCATGGTGGGATTCACACAATATCAGTCTCACATTGTTATCTTATAGATGTAGTCCAGATCATCATCACTCTCATAATCACTAATTGGTTTTATATAGTGCGATCCTTTAGCAGGATCCAAGAGTACTATTACGCGTAGTGATTTCTTCTCAAAGACCATCTTTCGCTTCTTCAAATTGATTACCCCATTCATATTAGTAGCCTAGTCAATTTGTAGGAGTGTAGGGTAGGGATTTATATCATCCATTATGTCTATTACTTCAAAATCCACCAGTGCACTTGCTCCCTCAATGTCTCCGGTCACCCCTGCAACCACCCCATGCGGATGATTTTCTATTGTTTCACCATCCTTAGCTGAATCAAAGACCATTGTAGCACAGGTCTCACCATTCACTCCCAAGATTTCTTCGGCAAGACATTCACATTTGACCCTAGGTCCAAAATGACTTGATCCATTTCATACTCTCCTATTTGAGTGGTTAGTCTCATCTCTTGTCCCGTCTTTGTTTTATGCTTACCGATCTTTTGAACTATGTGCGGTTCACCTGGCATGGTCCCAACACATCTATTGATGAATTCTTGTAACCCTTTCACGACCTTATTGTCACATAGTAACTTCATACAGGTTTCTAGGAAAGTTGTGAGCATAGAAGGGTCCATCTCCACCTCAGGCTTATCCTTGCTTCCTGAGGTGGAGGCCTCAGTGAAGCTCTTCTTGGCTTCCATGAAGGTTTCACGAGCGCTCTCCAAGTCAAATTCAACCTCTTTTGTTGGGGCTTTACAAACCCATGTACTATATTTTGGTTGTTTCCCCTTGTTATCCCCTCTCACGATCCCACTCCTGAGCACTATGTTTACGTTCAGATCCTCCTTGCATGGTTCAAACCTCATCATACGTAGGTTCTAAGTCACTCGAGGTGGTAGCTTTCCTTTGTCTCATATCCTAGCTATTAGTGTAGGACAATATTCTGTTTCATGATCAAACATGCAATACTTACACAAAGGAAGCATTGGATTAGTGCAATCATGGGCATATTGTCTTGGTCCTCTTCAATTGTAGCAAATTAGTTGTTTGCGACCTCTATCAGATCCTCTTCTGCCTCGACCTCATCTGCACCCCTGAAATCCTGTCCACGCCATCCCTGCATTCTGGTCAAGGGGCCATGTTCTAGCCTGGACCTTGTAGGTGGGAGTTCTATCCATCATCAATCCATAGCTCCTACAAGTACACTCATCATGTCCTACTGACCTACAAAAGTTGTAGAACAGTTGTTGCAGTGCTCATACATACTTCTATAGCAAGTGACAGTTATTTGTGGCATGTTTTCCGGCTACTTGACAGATAATGCACCATAATGCAGGCCCCGTGTTAGGTCCTGCTTGAGCTTTTGGCCTTAAAGGCATCGATCCTCCCCCTGCAAGGTAATTCGCGAAGACCGGGCAATGTTCTTGTCATGACCCTGACTCTTACACTTCAAGCACCATACTTCCTCGCGTACCTCTGGTCGAACCATCCTGTCTTGCTTCAGACTTTGCATCTCAAGGCGCAGATTTTGTAGTTGTGTGTGGATTTGATGAACTCCTAGATTAGGATCTAACATCAGAGTCTCATGTAGTCTCATGCAATCTCCAAAGCCTCCGCCTGAGTTGTTATCTTCTAATACAACAACATGCTCCTTAAGTGGGGTAGTAGCAAAGCCACAAACCATTCGCAATGTTGTCCATCTGTCAAATTCATATTGGCTTTGCAAATTTGACACTTCAATCTTTGATCTAATTTTGAAGGTGTCTTTCCTGGTCGCATCGTGATCTCTTTAAATCCCAAAATTGAGTATGCCTCATATTTAGGCCTTCTAAATTCCCTATTTAGTGCTACCTATATGTCTGCTACTCTAGCATTCAGGTTACTGTTAGAGTACTTAATATACCAGGTTAGCATGCAATCTTGTAGAGCACTAACTTGTGTCACCTTCTTTATGTGATCATCAATAACACCTTGAGCTTCCCATACAACCCTCACAAGAAACTAGAATTTTCCTGGGTCCTCATTTCCGAATCCTTTAAACAAAGGAAACTTCACTGTATTTTCCATACTGAACCACAGTGGAGGTGGAAGTGGTATGGGTGAAGTTGGAGGTGGTGTGGGTGGAGGTGGTATTCACGGGAATCCTTGTCTTATTAACTAAATAGAACTTCACAGAGAAACCTTCACTATTGCTTCTTCGTCCCTTCGTGGAGGTGAAATAAAGGGGCTATAGTCTGAACCCTTATTTCCTTCATTTCTATAAATCTTTACACTTTGTGTAGTCCTGAACATCAAGGTAGCTGCATAACTCGTTTTTCGCAAAACAACATTTTGATCCAAGTATTCAAAGATTTTACGTACTTAGCTCATGGTCCTTTGAAAAACACCACTCTGCCTTGCTATAGATGATTGAGGTGTCAACCGAAAATTCATTCACAAATCCTCCTATGACACGATCAAGCCAATGATCAATAGCCTGCATGATCTTATCCTTCGATGCTTACAACCTTCACACCAGCTCTAGGGTCCACACGATAGGACCGTCAAGTTTCCACCTTCCTTGGCTATCTGCTAGCTTCCCTATCCACTCGTAGAGCTCAATAGGGAAAGAGCAGAAAAAGATCTCGTGGATCTTTGTATGTAGGTACCTATCCAACCATTGTTCCTTTTTTAGTTGTGGGTTTTTGTTCTCTTATGCTGCAAATTTGTGGATTTTTCTATCCAACCAGTCTCCAATCTCCTTCTTAGTTGGATTCCAGTGATACAACATCACACATCTCTTATGTAGATTCCGGTCCCAATAATGGACCCATTTGAGAGATTGTTGAAGGAGACACAGGACCTCCTAAATAGAATGATGTTGACATCCATGGAAGCCATGGACACAGAAGTGGTGATAGTTGAGGAAACCGCGCAGGAAATTGAGGTAGTAGAAGCTACCCCAGAGAGTGCTGATGTGGTAGTTGAAGTCCCCAAATCACCTAGAATAGTGAGACCCAAGAAGTATAAGCAGATTATGCTACAGGTGTGTATCTCACCAAGAAACCCACAGAGGACCAAGCTCACTTCGTAGGAAAAGGGGAAGGCCATTAATCTGGTGGTAGATGAGGAAGAATCTGAAGAAATCCTGGTGGATGAGGAGGATTTCGAAATGGAAGTTGAAACCAAGGGTATGGACTCTATTACCCTATTACCAGAATATGTTCCTCTATTCAAGGGTAAAGCTAAGGTGCTAAAGGACATATATGAGAGCAAGAGCTCCTTGCAAACTCCATTGCTGCTAGATGACATTGTTCTTTAGGGGTCGCACTTAGGGTGGATTCCTGTACTAAAGTTTTAAGATTGGGACCTCATAGATCATGAGAAATTCCTGCATTTAGCGACTGAGTAGTTAATGCACTAATGGATTGATACAACTGTTGGAACGATCGAAATAGAGCCGCAGATATGGCTCAAGGGTGTAGAGAAAGCTGGGCTGCTCAACCTTCTCTGGGTACCACATTACCACCACACACGAGTAACCATCTTCGTCATCAAGCAGCTGCTTTTCTTTGTGCATGATGGGTGCTTGTGGCTGGAGGAGTCCATTCCCATCATAGACCACTTGATTTATTAGATCACACTATTGCCTTACTCAACGGAGAATCCAGCCAATATATCAGAAGGAAAAGGTGGTGAGTTGGCCCTCACTAAAGCTATGAAGATGAAATTCAAGTTGGAGAAGAAGAAGTAGGGATATGTCATCTCCAACATTAACAACCCTGCAGTTAAGGTAGCAACACAAATATTAGCAAGGAAGGTGATACGGAAGTTCCGTGTGGATGAGGTTTCCACGCCTGTGATTTCACTTGCAACCCAATGTGCTGAAGGAGTCCAGTTCAACTAGGTGAATTATCTATGTGACTAGTTCCTTGCGAACTGTCACAAGGAATAGGAGTAGGGCAATATGTTCCACTATGCGTGGCTCTTACTGTCAATTGTACTAGTGGCATGGGAGTTGCCAAAAGATAGCCAATTCCCTTCGGTGGCACTGGGCCTTCCATAGGCAGCAAAGTACGCTTCGCAGTGGGTGACCAAGGATGCGCAACGTGTAAAAGAAAGCAAGATCTTTTGGATCTTGATGGAGATGAGTATCTGGATGGGGATCAAGCGCAACCTGCGGTTGTCACCCACAGTATATGCTAGTTTGTGGAGCTTTGTAGAGTTCAAAGAAGATTTCCACCATGTCTTTATCAGGGCACGAAAGGACCCTACAAAGACATGGCATAACTTACCATATCTGGCAACTAATGATGTTATCTTTGCAATCCTCATGTCTTGGCCATCGGAGTGGTGCCTTACAATAGGCTCTGTGGTGTAAACCGACAAGTCCACTACATAATGTAAGAAGAAAGAAACAAACCTTAGAATGGCACAGCTAGCTGAGAAGCTCAGAAAAGAGGAAGCAGAGGCTAAGACCCAGGCAGCATATGACATCAGGAAATTGGTAGAATAGAAGAAGACAGGAGGAGAAGAGCACAGAGGACAGAGTCACCTTCACCTGGGGCTGAGGCAGAAACAAAGGAGCCATCAGAACAAGGTGGCGCAGACCCATAGACAATTTCCACCCGAATCAAGCGTCATCGACTGCAAGAGAAGGTAGGGCTATGAAAGAAAACCAAGGCGTCAAAGACATCCTTTGACCCAATCACCCTCATTGAGGGGGACTTGCACGATATTGGATAAACAGTGAGGGATGTCACCACGGAGGCCTTCCAACAGTTTGAAGAGCAGCAGCAATTGGTATTAGTGGCTCTCTGGATATAACTATAGGAGTTGCAGGCTTGCACTCCATAGGCTAGCATAGTGTCCACCAACCTCACGATTAGTACTTCAGGTGCCGCGGAGATGTTGCACACAAAGGTGACTAACATGATAGTGCTACCAGATGGGACACTTACTATAGAAAATGAGGCCGATGAGCCCATGGTGAACAACCTAAAAGGGGTGGGATTGAATATGGTCGCGCTCCCTCGAGAGACGCTCCACCTCTTGCAATATGGAGTCACCATGGAACTTAGGGCTCGGGAGAGTCGTGCTCTATAGGTGATGAGTGAGCAACACTTCATCATCAAGTAGTTGGGCCTATAGCACAATGAGGTAGTGGAACAAAATAAGTAGATCATGTAGGTTATGGGGGAATCCTACTTAATATTCATAGAGTTGGAAATTCAGGCAGAAGAACCGGTTGAGGCGCACGTTCGCAAGTTGGCCACAGGGGTACGCAATTCTCGGACAGAAATGGCAACAACTAGAGCTAAACTTGTAGATTGCAGAATTATAGTTGAGGGCTCAACCTTCAACTCCACTAGAATTCAGGGAACAATGTGCCACCACTATTGCAACAGCAACAACAACGGTCGACAGTGCAGTAGCAGACTACATGCAACTTCTTGAAAAGTCATTCCAGGTCCTGACCACCCTACAGGAGGACCCGAATGTAGAGCGCCTAGAGACAGAGGGGTGCGAGCTACAACAAAGATATTATGAGGTTAAAGGGACTGCGCAGATGGTCTCCCTTACATAGAGGCTCGCACGGATGCAAGAGGTAAAGGCACTGAAGGAACAGGTGGATGTCGCTTGGCACAAAGAAGTGGTCCTAAAAGCACGCCTACATCCATGGATAGATGAGGCATATATGATCATAGCTTCCATTGAAGGAAAGCTCTCGAAACTACAGACAACTAAGTAGAAGATTCAGGGTGGTAGTTCAGTGGCGGTCATCAAGCAGAGAGTGGCAGAAGTCCAGCAGGTGGTCACTCAGTGTGCTGCTAAGGTTGCGGTCATCAAAACGGATCTAGGAGGTCTTTGTGCCTACTGAGTGACTCGAGGGTGAGTCACGATGTTTGTGTTGGGGGCCTGTTGGGCATGGGATCCCCCAAGGATATTTTTGGGGCTAAAAGCCCATATTTTGGTCAAATTTTGTAATCCAAGTGTAAAGATTCCGCATTTTGTGGTCACAAAGTGTGTAGGTGTTAAAGAGTAATAGGGTTGTCCATCCTTATTTTGGAAACTTAATGTCGACTGTAGAAGATCTACCCATGGTTCATGGACCATGGAATTGTATAAATAGAGCTAAGCTCTAAGTAGTTTGATGGTAATAAATCAAGAAGATATGATGTATGAGAGATAGCTCTAAGCTAGAAGTATAAGTTTTGGGTCGTAGCGTAGGTAGAGGCTCTGCAGCCAGGGAAAATTTTAAGAACCCCCCCTAAATTTATATGTATAATAAATGGGCGGATCTCCATGGTATATAGGAAAAATGGAAGGCGATTTTATCAATAATATAATATGTATATATAATTTTTTTGCGAATCTCTCACCATGCATGGCGAATATTTTACTCAATTATAAAATCTTTTAAGATCTTGGTATTACCATGGGTCAATACCATGGGTTATCATAAACCTGAAGCTTAAAAATTACTATTAGTAATTTATAAAAATT
>APFE030817491.1:5190-15231 GCA_000404065.3 Pinus taeda | reverse complement strand
AACCTATTCTTGAAAATGGGCGAATGGAAGGTTGTAACTCCTTATTTCAAGGGCTAAATTTACCTTTTTTACCCTCTCACTTAAAATAAGGTGGGCTATTTGAGGTGATTTGTAAAAATGTACTATGATACAAAATATTCGCCCACTAAAAATTTAAATCCCCTTAATTTTCGATGTCTACAGCTCAGTGCACAGAGACCTAGGGTAGAAGTTGGCAGCTAAGTGTGCAGACCCTTGTAGCTAAGTGCGCAGGGTGGGTCAAGTCTGTAATTGTCCGGAATTATCAATAAAGAGAAGTATTCTACAATTTTTGCATCTTTATTTCCTGTGTTATGTTGGGTCTGAATTTCTCTTATAATTCTTATATGATGTGTGAATGTATGTAAATATGTTTTTTAAGTGAACAAAAGTAAGAAAAACTATTTACAAGAAGCTAACTAAGATCATTTAATAAGATAAGCAATATAATTAGCCTAGTTTGGGAGATATCACAGTTCGTTTCCCTAGCAACGCAAAATTCCCTGAGCCGCAGGTTAGGGTTCCACGAAAGCCAATTGTACCCTTTTGCAAAGGTACTTAAGGGTGGAACAGAGGTCTAAGAAACTTGCATGAAGGAAGGTTAGCCAAAATAAACTGACATCACAACCATCTCAAGGGTGTAGAAACTTGGTTCCAGCATCCCCCCATACTGCTTCAAGTGAGACTTCAGTCCGTGCTCCACGAGCTGATGCTGAAAGGGCCAGTAATGTAGGGATTTGTTTGGCTAACTAAGATTGAACCTGGGTCAAGCCCCCTTAAGCCAAAAATACACCAAAAGTAGAAGGTGGAATGGAATAATGGCCTCCATTGGAATGCCATGATAGGGAAGTGGAAGGATCTCTTGTATGTGTTATAGAAATGCCTTACTTACGAGGGTCGCTATTCACTAACTTTCCTCTACCACATATGCCTACTCTTGCACTTTAAGTCCAGTAAACTCTTCAATTTCCCATATTATTTTCTCATAAGTTTAGAAAATATGGCGAAGGGGGTTCAGAAAGGAAAATCTAATGAGGTCGCATGCAAATTATATCACCATGGGTTGATCACAATCTTAGTTAAGAAGGAACTAGAAACTAGATGTGTGACTTGGGAGGAATTATTGAAGTAGTTTCAAGGGTGGAGCATAGAGAAATCAACTCAAAAGAAAAGTGCAAAGAGGTCGACTCAAAAGAAGAGTGCAGAAAACCTGAAGTTGGTTCAGAAGAGGAGTGCAAGCAAAAATGAGAAATCAAAAATGATGACCCCACATCCTACTGAGAACAGGATGTCGGTCAGGTGAAGAGTTCCCTCCTCAAGGATGGGTCACGTTTATTTGAACTTTCCGAGACTGTTGGATGACTCACCACCTACTTCACTAGGTAAAGATAATCTGTCGGTTCTTGTTGAGGCAACAACTCACACAGTGCTTGATGGTGACAATGTGGAGAAGGAAGACGACACACCCTTGCCGGTCCTCCTTGGCAGAATGAAGAAAATAAAGGTGATGTTGAGTATAAGGACTTGATAGAGGGTTAGAAGGATGAAAAGGCACAGGGTGCTTAGACCCCCAATGATTTTCAAGAGTAAGGTAATGAAACCCTTGACATGATGAATGAGTAATGTGTTGAACCCCTCAATGATTTTGAAGAGAAGGGTATTGAAATTGTTGACGTGATGAATGAGCAAGGTGTTGAAACCCTCAACGGTTTCGAAGAGAAGGGTACAAAAACCCATAGTGAGATAGATGAGCAGGGTATTGAAGCCCTTAATAACTCTGAGGAGTAGGGTACTGAAATCCATGATAAGGTAAAAATGCAAGGCACTGAGACCCTTAGTAACATTGATATTCCAATTGTTGAAACTCTTGATGATATTACAATGCATGAACTGAAAGGTGTCCAGGATGAATTCGACCTTGATAATGATGGCACATGTCTAGAATCAACTACTAAAAAATCGATGCTCGAGGAATTGAGAATGGAGAACTCCATCCTTTGCTTGAACATTCATATAGAAGAACTCAAGCAACATGTTGATGACTTGGAGGTGTTAAACTGAGCCATGAAAGAGAAACCTACAGAGCAGAAACGAGAAAATGCAGAGTTGGAAAGGGAAGTGAAGGAACATAAGTGACAAGTTAAGATATGGATGTGTCTGGCTTCGCAGTGTTATGAACATCTTAAGAAGGTGACCAAGAAACTTAAAAAGGTTTAAAGTAGGAAGGCAAAGATAATGAAAGTAGGGATAAATATACAAGTTTAGAATCAAGGGGAGGCCCTTCTGTTTTGTTTTTTTTGCAACTGGTAAAGGTTGTGTTAGGACCCACAACAACAAAAGGAGGGCAGGATGTTGGTAGGCTAAATTTCTTCATTTTTTAACCCTTTTTCCCTTCCAAAACCATAACCTTATGCCTCTGTTTTAGCCTTGCAAACCCCCTCATTCCTACACTAGTCCAAGAATCATGTCCCTTCCTACACTAGCTTTATGTTTTATGTTTAAGGGTTACGAATGCGCTTAATTAATCATTTTCATAGATTTTGTTCCTTTAAATATTTGCAACTAATAATTCTCTTCCTAGAAGTATTTGATAGACAATGAATTAATTATCTTGTTAGCATGGTCGAGTGCAGGTAGGATTCCTGCACCATTGGTGAATATTCAACTACCATGACAACTCACCACTCCATGCAGACACCATGTTATGGAATGATTAACTTGAGTTGGGATCAAAGCATAGATGAAAATCAAGGATGTGGTGGAGATTAGGTTGCCAGCTGAATAACTAGAATGGCTTTTTGTTATAGCTGAAAGGCTTAGCATGGGCTATTTTTGGTATTTTGTTATAGCCGAAAGGCTCAGATTGGAATGCTTGTTGTAATTTGGTTATGACTGCAAGCAGGAATGAATGTATAAAACGTAGGGCTCAGATAGAAAATGGCAGCGAGCGATAGTTATAGCAAGGATACTTTGATTTTGTCCTTTTGTAATTTTGCTAATATCACCCTTGTTCTGGGCTGGATTCCAATTCATGATGTATATTTGCTGATCATTAATAGAAAGGAACTATGCCATGATTTCTCAATCTTGCACTGTAATTTTGTGTTGATGTGTAGATTAAAGAGCTGAGTCTTTAAATTTCCTAAATAGGGAAACGAGTTGGTTTGCTAGGGCCCAACCAATCCAAATCATTCTCCCTTGTGTTCTTCTCTTTTTCGATTAAGTTGTGTTAATTATTTTTAATGAAAAGTGTGAAGTAAACAAATGTTTCTTTTATCAATTTGCAAAGTTCGAATATGATTTCATTATAGTGTGACAGATCCATGGTGTGTGAGTTAGATTGAAGTTTTAATCTTATGATTTCCTTCTTTGAATTTTAATCTCGTTTTCTACCTAGATCATGCAAGCACACATTCCTACACTAGTGCATTTACTATTTCACATATTGGTTCTTACAGTTCATTAGAGTAATGGTCTTTCATTTTTATTTGATAAGTCTTAATGCGATCTTGAAGAGTGTGATTTTTATTATGTCTTAATACGATTATGAAAAGTGTGATTTCTATTCTGAACCTCTTTTGATATTTTGAATTAAACACGCTTATGAAACAGAATGCTATTGTGTCACACATTGGTCTGTGCTTGCACTTCATGCTATCTACAAAAGATTCAAATCATGCGTAATAATTCTTAAAGGAAATCTTTCCGAGTTCAAAAGGTTACAAATGTAGATCAATTTATGTGGATAGCTATTACAAGATTAAAGCCTGCTGTCACAATTGAATGTTCTCTTAGATTACATGCAAAAGTTCCTTATTAAAGAAGAGTGTGATTTGAATTTGGTAATGAATTCTTGTTTTATACATTAAAAGATTAGTTGAAGCATCTTTTGGTTTGAGGAATTTATTTTAAAGTTTTGTTTACCTTTGCAAACTATTTTTCCTAGTTAACACATTCTTTATTTTCTCTAAAGAAGGATTGGAAAACTTGGTACAGGAACCTCTGTCCTGGTACACGAATCAATATCATGATGCGAGAATAGAGTACTCTAGCCTTGAGGCTTAGGGTTCCTACAAAAAGACATAAATCTTTAGTACAGGTGTAAAATGTACTCCCAGCACCTAAGCTTTGTTCTCGTACTAGTGCAAGCACATTGCAGAAGTACTAGAATAATAACTTAGTACAGTGAGGATGATCTATAAGGAGCCATATATCTCCAAGGGCCCAATTATTAACTTGGAACACAACTATACTGAAGATAAAGATAGATCTTCATTTTCAAATATTATTGCAAGAGGTATTGAGAATTTCTTTCATTTATTTTCCTACAAAAGTACTTTCTTTCATATTCTAGCACTAGAATGTATTTCATGTAAATTGTTGGGTGATATTTTCTTTTTGATTCTGCAAAGATTGCAATTAAGGAAGTAGGAATAGGGTTTGGAAAATTTCATATCATTTATGGCATTTCCTGTGCTTCATCTCTAAGTTTACAAAACACCTGGATTTCCAATTAAGTGTTGAAGGAGTTTGCTTGACAACAATTCATGCACCCAACACTTTCATGCATCATTTATCTACTCACACTTTCTTGAAACTGAGGGATCCAATCTTTAACATGCCTATAAATAAAAATACTAATTCTAACTTTGTTTTTCTATCTCATGGTTGTAGTGAGGAAAGGATGAGATCGAAGTGGTCCTAGAGTCTTATCTAATCATCAAATCATAGTGTGGGGGCCATTATTCAACTTAACTATAACAATGTCAAAGTATGGGGCAAAACTAGTTGAAGAAAATAATGCTATAGGTCTACTATAGGAGGTGCTATAGGAGGTCTTATATTGCTACAAGAGGAGGGTTCAAGATATTTTTGAGGAAAAAATGGTCTCTTGAAGGACTATGAAGGTGGATGAATGTAGAAGGGGGTGAATGAAGGGTGTGGGAGTGCCCTAAGCAAGCCTAGTACCCCTAGGAGGTCTATCTTGGACCAAAGTTGATGCCCATGGTGTCCATCATTTACCTTAATAGAGTGAGTTCAAAGGAAAAGTTCGAAAGCAAGGTGAGGTGCCTAGGTGTATATGGAAAGGTCTAGGTGGATGTGGAAAGGTGTACCCACCCCTATAATTTAGCACAATTCCTACAGCTAGCCAAATATACACATCAAATGTTCATTATTGTAACAAACTAAATAATCATGGAAAATATGAGTTGAAATTTATTGAAGTATACTCTAACCTACAACACAACTTCAATTTCTAAACCAATGTTGCATAGATTACAAATAGATAGATATTGCAATATAATACTTAAAACTTTCTAAGAAATCATAAAAGGATATTTTTGATTTGTTATTGTGTATCTTTCCAATCACTCTTCCCACAAGGGAGGTGATAGGGAGGCCTAGAATTTCAAGTTTTTAAGATATAACATTTACTGAAATAAGGAAAAAATCGCAATGCTTTGAAATAAGAACAAGAAATAAATGAGTGACTAAAACATATGGATTAGGGCATTTTTGTTCCTTGTGAGCACTCGTATGGACATATGCTTTGGAGAAAAAAACTTTGAGGCAATTCATGAATGAGCCCCTTCATTCACATTGGGTTTCTACAAAACACGTACTTGGATATTTGCATGGGATGATTAACCTTGGTTTGAGATACACTTCCAAAGATGTATGACTTCATTGTTACACTGACGCTAAATGGGCTAGAAATTTTACTGAAAGGAAAAGCACACCAAGATGCTGCTTTAGTTTAAGATCTGCAATGATATCTTAGAAGAGCAAGAAACAAAAGTTTGTGGATTTAAGAATAGCCGAGGTAGAGTACATTGCTTCTAGCGTTTTGGATACAATAGTCATATACTGTGACAACAAGAGTGGGATCTGATTGGCATAGAATCTTATATTTCATAACAATTCCAAACATATTTATATTAGGTATCATTATATTCGAGACATGGCATACAGAGGAGCTGTGAGACTCCATCACATTTTGACTGATGAGAAGAGAACATATATATTTACCAAGTCTTTGCTTATAGGGAAGTTCTTGGTCTTTAGAGAGTAGCTTAGACTGATGGATGTGACCCTCCCATGTAAGGGTCTTGACTAATCAAGGGCATTGAGTTGTGATCTTCTCCCTATATAAGCTCCCATGGTGAGGAATTTGGCCTTAGAGCTTTGATGGATCTTTGGATAGTATTGATAGAGTATACCCGTGTTAGAATCTAGTTCCTCACTGCCTGGCCAATGGGTGCTGGCTTCTTAAGTTACACATGATACTTACTATTTATGGTAAATGGAATTCCTCTCAAGCTAGATATGTAGGTGTTCTACCATTGACTCTTTAGGATCAAGTTGGGAATATCAATAGACAATAGGATAAGCATGATCTTTTCCATTTATGGTAAGTGGTATCCCTCCTATTATCACAATATAATGGGATAGGTGTGATCCTTACCTCATAAGGTAAGTGGTATCCCTCCTACTGTTTGTGGATTTTGGGTGATAGCAGAGGATCCATGACGATGCTTCCAAGTAGTAGCATAGGCTACCTGATGATGATGTTTCTAGGTGGTAACAAATGCTCACTGATGGATAGAGGTTGGTAGCTTGAGCTTCCCTATGATGTCAAATTATTATTCTTTTAGATTCATGAGTTTTCAATAGAGATTAGCAAACATCAGCATAGATGAGCATAGATGAGAAGAGGAGAGAAGTGACGACATTTGATTTCATGATGATGATATATTTGACTTGGGACATATGTTGTAGTTGGTAATTTCTCCCTAGCTGAGAGGTAATGTTAATTTGGAATCTGATGGGCAACTTACCTCCTTTGGAAAATATTCCTCATCAAGAAAGACCCCTCCAAATATTTGGAAGAATTTAATTTGGTTAAGGAAAAATGTATTTTTAAGGAGGAAACCCACATTTGCACAAAAATTACAAGTCATCTTTATTATAAATTAGACACCCTTGGAAGCATATAAATACAAGACAAGTTAACCTGATTTGGAAATCATCATCAAGAATATTCTTCTCTCTCTTCTTTTGATTGGTTCATACAAGTCTGAAATTGGTTCTTACAAGTCCAAAATTGCAGGGTCGGAGCTCACACATGCAAAAATAATATTTTGTTCTACAACCATAAGGTTGGTTTGTCAAAATATCAGCTACATTCACTCGCTTGATAGGGTATTCCCTATGGCTAGAGATTTTAATCACACTCACTATCACTGGGTCCATGCAGATGCGATCTTGAATTAAATTATGTTGACCATTGACCATAGACCTCATAGATTTTGAATTTGATCATATTTGTCTATAGGGCTTATTTGTTGGATATTGTTTGGTTAGATTTGGGATTGATTTTCTCTCTTGATTGGTGAATTGGGACATTGTAATCTCTTTACTGAACATTTTATGATAATCTAATAAGAAGAGTTTGAAAGGGTTTTCCCCATTTTTCTTTTTTCCCTAGTCATGGACCGAATCCTTATATCTCTTATTTCTCTTGATTATCTTCTACTGTCTATTACATTTATTGTTCTATCTACAATTGCTATTGATCATTGGAAGACTAATTTGTGTTTAAATATTGCTAATTAAAGGGCTAAAGTGATTTTAACAATATAGAACAATAGAAAACTAAGAAATTGTAGCTTGTGTAGAGAATGATACCAAGATATTAGATTTTATCTTGAACTATCAGGAAGTCCCTTGTGTTTTATCATCCTCTTCAATAATATTTATTTTGTTTGTATGGGGTATGTAACAACCCTAATGAAAATTCCATGTAATAAAATTTAATAAAGGAAAAATAATAACCACAGTTGATGGGACACTTTTTCCAAGCTCAATGTTGAGAAAATAATAGTGACGGGGATCACTGTTGGTTGATTAATGGCTAAGGAAATTGGAAAAGGCATGAAAAAGGTTTTGGAAAGGAAAAATGGAATTTTTGCACATTTATTTATGAAAATAATGGAAATTACGAGAAAAGGGACATGAAAAGTCATAGGTTGCATGTGAGGAGGAAAATGATGGAAATAATGGAAATTGAAGAAAATAGAGGTCTCATTACTAAAAAGGCTTCTGAGGATTAGTTCAGAGACTTTTGTTAGTTCATTTTTTGAGCTCTCTCTCTATTCTCTATCTCTCATACTCTGGGACACTTACCTTTTCCTTGGAGTTGTCTTGGAGGAGTGTAGAACACACCGAGTTGTTGAGCAAGAAGGAAAAGGAAGAGCAGGAAGGTGTAAGAGGACATCGGGATCAACAACTACAATGGGTTTTTCTTGTAGGTACTAAGTTTCATGTGTGTTTTCCTCACTATCTTTGGCATGCACAACATATGCATGTGCTTATTGATCATGATTTGTCACTTGCACAAAGGATTGCTTGGATTGATAATGGATTTTCCTAGCCTTGCCATTTCATATATAAGCATGGTGTTATGGGTTTATTCTTTTGTTTTTTTGGGTGGTTCTCATGTTTACTTTAGCTTCGGTTGAGTTACTAGTTCCTAGAATCCTTGGTTGGAAAAACACTGAAATCCCTGTAAGAACTTGGGTTGAGTTACCAGTCCTAGAAGCATTGGTTGGAAAAATGCTCTGGAAGCCCTTGGTCGGTTGAGTTACTAGTCCTAGAAACCATGGTTGGATAAATGCTCTGGAATCTTGGTGAGAGCTATGGGTTGAGTTGCTAGTCTTGGAAGCCTTGGTTGGAACAAATTCTCTGGAGCCCCGGAAGGCTTGGGTAGATACCAATCTAATTATGGTTTTTTGATGTTTGACCATGAGGTGGAATCACTATTTTATGGATTGAGGTGGTTGGACTCTAGAAGACATAGATGGTTTTGGATTGATGTGTTTTATGAGATTCCACATTCATGCTTGGAATGTGGTATGGGGGTGACTGGATTAAGAGAGTTTTGGCTCAACCATGTCCTACGGTTTGGGGGTTCGTGGAAGTCCCACAGCTGGTTGGCCTTTGCATCATTAATATGAGATTATTTCTCCTTTTTTTTTCATAAGTATTATATTGGTTTATATTTGGATTATATGGCTATTGTTTCCTTGGTATTTCTGTTACTATTATGTTATTTATGAACATGTATTATGACAATAGCTATGTATGGCTCTCACCATGTTTTTACTTGTAAATGAATAAACACTATATCTATGGCATAATGGATGAAAATAAAACTAATATGTTGAGGCATCAATGCTTCTTGGTGATTCTCAGATGAGTATGAGACCCCTATGCTTATATATATTGTTTACACCTATAGATTACATATTTGTGACATGTTTGACAAAATTCCTATCATGGCTAGTATGGGTCCAGTCAAGGGCTTTTTTAAGTAACTGAATTTTTATCATCATTACATTGTTATATTTATGTTCTTAAGTGTGATTTAGTTCATGATAATGACCCTCATGAGTTCTAAATGTTGTTTTCAGAATGTCTTCAGTCTTCATTCTAATTTGATGATATCCTGAACGAAGATCCAACTTGGTGAAGTAAATTGGTCCATGAAATTCATCCAGTAATTCATCAATGACAGGAATGGGAAACTTATCTTTAATAGTGAGCTTGTTGAGCTCCCTATAATCTGGACACATGCGCCATGATCCATCCTTCTTGTGCACCAATACTACCGGAGCAGAGAAAGAACTTTGACTAGGTTGAATTATACCAGCCTCTAGTATTTATGCAACCATACGTTCAATTTCACTCTTTTGGGCATAGGGATATCTATACGGCCTGATGTTTGGAGGAGCACTTCCTGGAATCAGGTGAATAGCATGATCATGATCACGAATAGGTGGGAGACCTTTGGGAGTCTCAAATACCTTGGAATGATTGTCCAAGACTTTTTGGAGATCTGGAGAAATAGATGATTCCAATGTTGAAACATCTAGCGAACATAATTGTGCAATTACACCTCTTTGTTCCTTTTTTAGAAGCTTTGTCATACCGTTAGAGCTAATTATATTTCCCGGTTTCCCT